>MU401864.1:0-20613 GCA_022579005.1 Poronia punctata
TTTATATTAGCTTAAGCTATAAAAAAAGCTATATTTATTAGCTAGCTTATTAATAAGCTTAGCATTAATTTAAAATAAAAGCATATTATTATTTAGTATAATAACTAGCAAACTATTAGTTTAGTAAATAAAAATATTATAATACTTAAAACAAAATTATAATATATTAATATATATAACTACTAATTATATTAAAAAATAATTAATAAAACGCTTTAAGTAATTTATATACTAATAAATTTAATAATAGTAAATAGTTTTATAAAGTTTTTAGCATAAAATAAGTAAGCAAGCTTTTTATAATAAATTAATTTAGTTAACGTTAAAGCTATTTAAATTAAAATTAACTAGCTTATTACTATAAAAGTGCAAAAAAACTAAAAAAATAAATTAAAATAATTTAAAATATTATAACTATTACTATAAAAGCTATAATACTATAAAATAAAAATATTATTTATAGCTATAAAATAAACTAGTATATTAGCTTATTTTAAAAAAATATATTAAATTTAACAAGTTATAAGATAATAAAAATTAATATAATGCCTATACAATAAAAATTATATAGCTGCAGTAAAAACTACTATAAAAAAAAAAGTTCTTTTATAAAAAGTCCTTCTCTACCTATTTAGTATGTGCAAATTTTGCAAAAAAAAGAAGTTTTACCTCCTTACGCGTATATTAATCAATACATACAATTTAGCCATTCTGCTAGTTCTGACATATTGTGCACCAATAGAAGCTTTTGACTGTCAAAGTGCCTAGCAGCCTAGGTACATACATGTAGGCACATACATGAAACAGCCAACCCGCAGGTTGTACTTACTTAACTAACCCCCCATATCAACAGGCAGCAGAAGGTAGGTAGGCAGTACCATAGTAGGTTATGTGGTCGGGATGTAGCTCCTCTGCATAGGTACTAGGATCATACCTAATGTGTGCACGCACAGGTACTTGCATGATGATGGATGATAGCCCGGGTGGGTGATACGAGTATTGTGTCTAGACACATCTCCAAGTTTCCCTGTTATCGCCTACCCTAATCACCCGTAGTAACAGTAAGCATTCTTCCAGGTGGCCTGCCTCGGTCAGACTGTTCATGGAGCGATACAGTTCTTGATGCTTTTGGCTGTCTCTGCGGCCGAGGGTCGCGGCTCCCATGTGCTGCTTCGACGGACTACCAAGAGAACGCGGTCGATGGGGATTCTAAGCATGCAATTACACCGGTTCTTCTGTCGGCAGGCGCCTGGGCTGCCTACCAGTATTTTGCACCTTATACCCCGCCGTGCTCAGATTATTCGGCCTGTTCAAGATACCGTAGGCCTGCGCTGCGCCTCCGCTTGCTTCTCGTCTTCGTCGCACCAACTCATATCTCAAGATGCCGCCGAATACCTCCGATGGTTACTCCGACGACACCCAATTGCGGATGGTGGGGAAGAAACGGTCCATTCCGACTCTCTCGATACCAATGTTTCTCGTAAAAGGAACGGTGACAGGCAGGCAGACTTGACGGAAAGTCCGACGCGAAACCATAACGATCAACTTGCAAACGGGTTATGGGAGCCCATCCTGTGGGCGCTACGGGAGGGAGATATACAAAGAGTCTTGAAGCAGTTAGCTCGGATTCGAGACATGGAACCCTCGGATCTTCAAATTGCTGTTGCAGAACTACCCCGGACCACCTTTACCCAAATCTTTCGAGCGGTTGACCCGTTTCGCGTTGATCCACTGTGCGATCCGGCCTCGGGCTACCATGTCTCGGCGGGCATGTTTAAGTTATTGCGTATGGGGTCAAGTTTTGACGATTGGGGGGGCCGCAAAATCTATACACGACTATTGCGAGACCTCTTGTTACTCAAGAATGCCCTGAATGCCTCAGGACAGGCACTATCCGGGGAGGAGTACATTTATCTGATGCGATGCGCCGGCGCTACTAGTGACCTCAAAGCCGTCAGAGCGATCTGGGTCGACCTCAGGTCAACCCTCGCCGGTGTGTGGCTCAATACTGAAATCTACACCGAGTTTATCAAGGCTCGTTTCTTGACTGAACCTTTGTATACGAGCTTCGCGAAGACCAGCAGGATGATAACCCCACGACACTTACATAGGTCCCGTTTGTACATATCAACCCGGCGTGCCCAGCGTCTCGACAACCTGGCTTACGTGACCATGTCTGCACACCATCATTGGGGCCTGAACAAAAATGTCGACCACGTAGAGCCGCTGATAAGACAACTTCGCCATAATGGACCTATAATAAGACTGTTCTCGAATGTCTTGAGCCGGGGCTATCAACTCGATGAGGAATTCCTATGCTCTGTGATGGTTGCGTTCGGTCGCTCAGGCTCATTACAAACTGTCGGTACCACTATTCTAGAGAAGTACTTTGCTATTACTCCTCCAGCCTTTATTCCTCCCGAGGTAGAGATAGGTGAGGGCCTATACAAGCTGGATGAGAAAGATCCACCACGCTTGGCCCCGTGGGTCGAGTTGGAGACACTAGATCCTTTGCACGTAAACATCGTGCTTCAACATAGGCCAAACAAGCCCATTCAGCCCACGGTCCGCCTCATGCGAGCGATCGTGGAGACCTATGGTTCCAACGGGGAGATTGCACTCGCGCTGGAGCTTGTAGAGTTCCTGTCGGCAAGGTATGAGATACCTGTGCCCTCTGACGTCTGGACAGACCTGTTAGGCTGGACCCATATCATGCGCACGCCGCCGACATCCGTTGCGTGGAAGATAGCGGGGCTATCGTCAAAGATTCCACATCCCAGAATGATAAGAATGATATGGGACAAGATGACATCTCCGCCCCACAATCAAGAGCCAACCTTCGAGCATTACAACATTCTGATAAAACATTTTGTCGGCAAAGACCCAGAAAGGATATGGAATGACACATGGGCGATCATATGGTATATGAAGACGGCCACTGGTATGTATTGGGAACAATGTAGGAAATATGAAGATGCGGCGCTCAAGTACATCCAGTACAAGCGTGACGGCGCTTATACGGGCCACGCTGCCAGCCTATTCGAGCGAGAACGGTTTAAGAAGGAACGTATGTGGTTTAGCATCTCGCAGTGGTGCAAGACTTTGATCAAGAAAGTCGATTATGGTCCGAGGCATCCCTCAAGTCACGTGGCCCACCAACTCATCCGCACATTTCGGCCTTTCTTGATCAATCCTATCCGGTACCGCACGCCTGGTGGTTATGTCACCCTAATAGATCCTGCCAACGAAACATTCCAGTCAGCCAAGATTGGTGAACTCCGGCGGACGTTCCATATAAGGAACCGTGAAGGGTGGTTCAAGCGACAGCGTCAGGTGCAAAGGAAGGTCGTGGTTATGTCACGGCACTCGCTCGCGCCTTTTAGGCCCGCCAGGATGACCTCGCCCATAAACCTCATACGCCCCGAACCAGATTCGTTTGAGTACGGTGCCTAGCGCGGAGGCTCTCCGCACACTCGAACAATCAGATGTTCAGGAGGGCCAATAATCGGCTTTCGACCATGACTTCCTAAGAAAGCACTTTGAGCGGGCACGAATGCTATTTCCCCCTTTTAAAGACAGGGCGTATAACAGGTTCTTTTGTTCTAGTAGTTTATATGGTTTACTACATATTGTAGATACGAGATTCCTTGATCAGTTGAATTCATGGCTTTCCCACGTCTAGCTTTTATCAGAAATGTAGTCCCGTCAAAACTGCCTGCTCTGTGCCTCTATCTCCCGTGCTACGCTAGTGGTGCACCAACGGAAAGGCAAACCCATATACAGCGAAATGCTTCCAACGGCCGCCATAGTTCAATCTCTAGGTCAGGGCTCAATAGCTTCAAGTCGCAAGTCATTGACGACCATGTATCGACTCAATAATATCCAGCCCCAACGAAACCAGACCATTTGACTCTTGTGCGCGTCCGTCATGGCGCGTCGAGCTGATCCGTAGTTCTCCCGGCCGCCTAGCAGGTTACTGATGGTAATTAGCGTGTCTGGATTCCCCTGAGCGCTCTTCCGGAGTCCCTCCCCGCCCCGCAAGAATGTGACGGCAACGGTGAAAAGTGCGTCAAAGAAACTTGCATATTTGCGTAGTATCCCCACCGAAGTAAGTGTATACATATCTATGGGCGACACAGGCCCAGTTGTTCCTTTCGAGAGCGCCGATATGAAGGCCCGAGCACCATGATATAAGGAAATATGGTTTGGATGCGAGGACACACCCGAGCGGTCAAAGGTGATGAGGACATCGATACCGGTGGTGCGAGGCTCGTCCGCAGAGGGCTTCTCGGACGGATGGGCAAGGTGCGGCGCGAAAGCGGAAGACAAGCGCTCGGATATGCGGTTAGGGTCCCAGGCCGTGACCATAGAATCGGGGAAATCCCTAGGGAGGTGCGAATTAATACAAAGCAAACCCGGCCGACAGCGGGAGAGAAACTTACGGGTCATTGATGACGTGGACGTCCTCCTCCCGCCCCAGGCCCAGGAGCATTCCGCTTTTTACCAGCTCACGCCGGCGCGTGTCGCCTAGGCCATCGGCGTTACCCGTGCTCAAGCATAGTATTTTGACAGTATTGCCGGCTTCGGGACGGGTTAGGGCAAGCACAGTAGGCGCGAAGAACATGGCTTCGTCATCCGGGTGAGCGATCAGCAGACATATCCGCTTGTTCCGCAGAGTTGGGAAGCGTGCCTGCACAGTGATACTCGTGTACGTATAGAGGACGGGCAATATGGCGAGGAAGATAAACGGTAGACCTGCTACAGTGAAGAATTCCATGGTGTAATTGTTTATTACCTTGAATCAGTGCAATAAATAAGTCGCAAAGGAGTAGGCGTTTTTGCCCGTACTGCGATTTTCATGGACAACCCAATTTAAGAGACGATGGAGGGACTAGTCACTTCCCTCATACCTCCAAGCTAACATAACGCTTGGGCGACCTCAGTTAGGTACCTAGCTCTTTCAACCGAAAGCGGCGCGGCCATATGAAGTGTTGTTGCGAAAGGGAGGTGAGAGCTTCACGCTGCTCGCTTCTTCCTTCAGGTCTTATGAGGGAAGGATGTTTCGGTGAGCGAGCTTTGTCGATGCCGATATACCTACGGGGATACCCGTGTATGTGTACATGTATGTATTGGTCGAGTAGGTAGGCTGGCATCAAGCTTGGATATGATGCCCAATTTGCGACTTTATGCCTTGAGTCATAGACATATGGGGAGGACATTTAAATTTCTACGGCATTTACGAGTAGCGCATACCAACAAATGCATGCGGATCGCGAATCTATACAAAGTACATCTAGGTATTGCATCCAATAAGAGGTAAGGAATGACCGTTAGATTTTAGTCTAGTGACGTATCTTAAGTACATATTTCCAAGTAGTAAATATATATCACACGTGCTCTAATAAGCAATCGCATAGTGCATAAGCTATACTCGTAAATAGAGTAAGCATAAACAAAGTCGAAATACGTGTACTGGTACACGTACTTGTACGAAATAGAAGCAACGACATGTGTATAGCGCGTCAAGTTCTACTTGGTCTAATGAAAGTTCTCTAAGCCCAGAGCACATAGCTCTATTTGCACACGAATACGGCTACACAAATACTATCTACGACCCTCATTCTCACCACGATGGTGCGCACAAGGAAAGAACGGAAAGCCGATAGCGGGATCGAGCTTGCCCATCCTAATCGTTCCACACCGTCAGAGAAAACATTGCTCGACATCGCCGAGGCACAGAAGCTTTTCGAACAGGCCGACAAACACCCAGCGAATCGAGCCAAGAAGGGATATGACGATGACGAGTTATCGCCTGTCGCTGAAAGGATCATGGATACTCTGCTCTGGACTGTCAGCCTAGCGATGCTGCACTTCACCCTAGATGTTTTGGTACAGAACCAGTACGCTATGGATATCGCATGGTCTGATATCATAGCCCGCGCACTGGTAGCCTTAGGGGGTGAGATCTGACAGTGTATAGCCTCGTAGACGTTTGCAAGCTAACTCCTGACTTGGTCAACGCAGTATTTTCTGTCTTGTTCTACGTGCTTCATCCTCACCCTTCTGCTCCTATATTGCTCCCCGGTCTGTCGTCGAAACTCCAACATCCTCTTCGGCAGGGTATATTTTTGGCTGCGAGTACTATCAGCGGATGCTATTTGATCCATATAACCAACGAATATGGTTATATATATGTTATGAAGCGTTCCCCGCCACTTGGTTGTATTTGGATCTGGTCCATCATTGAGCTTGACCTGCCTATGGCTCTTATTTCTTTGGCAGTTGCCGGTGGGTTCTACATCCAGCGTGACTACTCACTGAAATTGCAACAATAAAACTACCATTGATCTGCTGTGAACAAGTGCATGCAAAGCTCGAAAGTCTAGAACTACTGGACAAGCCGACACGTTTGGCGATGGTTGCGATGGTTGCGATGGTTGCGATGGTGGCGATGTATGATGGAATAGCCGGTTAAGAAGCGTCACATGACCATCTAGACCCTGCAGTTGTCTCTTCCTTCGCCTTGGACACTACGCCAGGCCATGCGCGATCCACACCATCTAGAGCCACGTTGTCTTTCGCAGCTGTCGGCCCTCTCTCTCCCCTATCAATGACCACTCCAAAGGTGAATGAATGGGGTTACCAGGTGGACCTGTTGTCGGTCCGTCTTGAGTACCCCTCGGTATCAGGCCGACGCCTTTGTTCTAACGGGGTATTGGGCATATATTCCAATAGTTAGTCTGGGGCTCGTTACCCGAATACCTGTCCTCACGGTAGATCGATAGATAACTGTTGGGCTAGGCTCGAAGAGAACCCATTTCTTAGGTTGGCTACACTGTGTATTCTCGTGACGCCGTCTTGGACCACTAGGCGTCTAGTAGTGGCTCTGGCCCTATATCTGTAATACTGTGACGCCCACCGGATGGGGCCAACGTCGGATGACGCCGATAATGATCAGTTGCTTCTCTTCGCAAGGCCGAACGCCTGTTTATTTAGGGTCACAGACCGGGCAGAACCTACACGAACGGTTGCCGCCTCCCGTGGTGCACAGTGGTGCCTAATTGACGTTCCACTTCATCAACGTGAAGCTACGGCCGCCCGATAACACATACTGGGAAACAACGAGTAGGGAGGTACTTAGGTAAAGGGGACCCCTTCTGCATCGGTAGATGGAAGGCCCGGGTCTTTTCCTTTCTCTTTTCCACCGCCGAAGAGCGTTTCTAAGACGATTGGGTAGGTACTAGGCCGATAAGTTAACGGCCACGACAAAATCGGCCAACCACATAGGAGAGCCTTGCATAAGTACAGCCGTGTTTGTATGAGTTGGTATGCCATTTTCCCGCGAGAATTGTCAGCGACTTGATTATATCAATCAGTTACATCCTGATATTTAAATCCATTGCCATTGTTAACCCACCACCTTTACAATCTACCAGATCTTCATCCACATTTCTATCCCCTTTCCATTGGGTTGGACACCTAGAGTGCTACCCCATCTGCCGAAGCATATTTCAGCTACGGCCGGCCAATTGCATTACCAGCGCTTCACTTCCATTGCACAAGGTTCGTCAAGACAATCCACCATCATTAACAACACCTCCTTCACATAGTCTCTTGCTAATCACCAGCTAGTTCCCTGTATCCCGATAAATCGTCATGTCTGGTAGTGATTGGAAGCCCTATACTATACCTTACACAGGCGCCGGTGCTTTCAAAAGGGATGGGGTATGGATCAACTCGAGCAATTACGGGAACATCGTCTCTGGGTCGAGCACCGTCTCTGAGCCAAGCGTTGCCACTCGACCTCCCGATGGTGCTTCAGGCACAATTCACCGTGCCGAGGCCACCTTTGGGCTAGTGTCGCATCCCCCAAAGCATAAACACATTGAAACTACAGGAACCCGCAGCTGTAAAGGAGGCGAGAACTTAGTCAGCCGGGGCCACAATGATGTGCCGGAGCTTGAAATTACTGAGATTGCTGAAGACGGTGTAGACGCTGCACACACGTGGAATCTAGTGAGTACGAAAAAGGGGGGAACAGGCAAATGATTGCTGATTCCACAGCCAAATGGGACATTCTCAGGTGTCGGGCGGTCGACTTACTAGAGGGACTTGTCCGCAATACATAATTACCCCAGGTTGTAGCCCGTTTCCTACCTGTCTAATCCTTCCTGGCCACCTTACGTACCTAGCTAGTATAAGGTATGTAATGTAGCGATTGCTGTACCATACCGTATCATGTTCCGCCCCTGAAAATATTCCTCGATACAATCCATAGGACATTGACCTTGGATATAATACTAGGACAGTTCCATTTTATTATTCAAACTCTCCCAACCCGTATACACGAGGCTTTCCTTGCCGCTAGCAAGGTCGCCTACGCCATGCCAGTAGAAGAGGCCCCCGAGACCTTGCTGTTTGACATACTCGGCTTTTAACCGTACAGTTTCTGGCACGTCAAATGAGAAGAACCCATGCTCGGCTCCATCCCTTGTAGTGTGTTCGGGACCTTGGAAGTGGCCGAGGCGGCCGACATAGCTGGCCGCGCCTAAAATGTAGTCAACCCTCGCATCCCGGATATAATGAGCCGGTATATCCTTATATTCCACTTCAGCCACACCATGATATGACTGCCCGGGTGCCTCTGCCCCATAAAATACGCGTGCGTACGCTGGTATACCTAGGAGTATCTTCCGCGGGGGAAAACCCTGCGCCGTCAAGAATCCCACACCCTGTTGGACCGATGTGCTTGGTCTGGCATGTGTGTTTGCCCCGTGCGTATACAGCTGGGCTTGATTTCCAGCGACGTTAGTCCACGGCCCTGAGAAATCGTATCCCATGAGATTGATGTTGTCGAGAAGTTGGCCAGCTTTTGGAACGCTTATGTTCCTTAAACAGGACAGATCAATCGGCAGTGATGTGCTGAGTAGATATCTGGTTGCGGGGAGGGCTGCGCGCAGAGCCGTTAGTAATGCTATGAAATTTGCGCCCTGTTCGGGCGTGCTCGGATGCTCCCAGTCGATGTCAACGCCATCAAGCCCGTGTGCGTCGACAAATGCCCGGCACGCCGCGGCAAAGGTAGCCCGTCGGATAGGGTCTAGGGCCATCTCGGGAAATTCCGTGCTACCGCCTCCACCGCCAATCGAAACCATCGTCTGAAGACGGGGTTGTTTCTCCCCGCCCTCGTCGCCCTCGTCGCCCTCGTCGTCCCCGCCGTTTCTTTTTTTCTTCCGGGCTAGTCGGGGATAGTGCTCCTTGAGCCTGCCGAGAGCAGCCAGACAACCCCGCTCACCATCGACCTCGATGACATCGTCGGCATGCTTGTCAAGGGGCCGTAACGTCCCGTCTGTATTCAAACGCAAGAAGGCATAACATACCCTGTCAATACGTTCAATTTGCAGCGACGAAGGTGGGAATCCATGGTAGACGCGCCAAGAAGGGTAATACACCGCGTTAATGAGTGAACACCGTGTGTTGTCCGATTCCATTGCATGTACGCCGGATGCGCCACTCGTTCTTGAATCACCCCGGAATAAACCGCCTGCTCGTTTGAGTTTTCGGCCGATGGACAGGGCGTACGCATCCATTATCAAGAAAGAAAACCAGTCCCAGAATGCTACTATTGCCGTATATACCATTCGATCCGCGCACATGGGAGCGTTCAATAGGTAGGGCCCCCTTAGGTGTTTAACTTTTGAACAATGCCCAAATATTTGGAGCTCAATTGTTCTTGGTAAGCTCACATCGCCCTCTTTTCAAAAATCGAATAGAAGAGTTTCCCGATCCCATACCCGAGCAGTCGCTTCTATCGCCTCCAGCTCTCTCCTCCGGAAGTAAATGTAGGTAGCTATGCGGGGGTGATACAGGGCAGGTAGGAACTACTCAGCTGTATTTATCATAGACTGCCTACCTGGGTAGGTACATGTACATGCAGTGTACGCGATTCAAACAACCTGTGTATCAGGTAAACGCACATAGCTGGAGAGGCAAGGGAGATTCATACGTATGGCAATATAGACATGCTTAATGTATATCTACCAACAGGCTCTTGCCATACTTCACTATAATTGAATCCCGAGAAGCGTCACAAGGACTGCGAATCAGGTTTTACCTATATTTACATAGCAAGAAGGTTAGTGCGAGTACTTATTTACATGTGGAGATGAAAGTTGCCAGATACATTAGCTAAACGAGTTTCTGCTTTACTAACAATGTAGATAGATCATGGGGGTGCACCAGGTACCTCTCATGCCCGCCCCTGCCAGCTGCGTGGTAGATTATATGTATGCACACCAGCGCAGGTAAATATACGACGACTAGGTGCGTACCTACATGAGGTATGGTTGGTCTGATAGGGCCTAATCCCACCCCTTCACGTGCCAGAGACGTGCTTCTATACAGTCTAGGCTTATATAGATTGAACAGTTACAGGAGACTGTCAATCGCAGTGTCCTGAACGACGGTCTCTCCCTTTGTAGGTACCCATGCCACTTCTGACTTGCCAAGCTCGTTGTATCAGGCGGCATCATGGAGGTGTTGCTCGTCTTCGATCGGCCTGACTTAAAACCAACACTTTCAACAAACAGGCTATACCGAGAATGTAGCTGTCTACCACTTCGAGGCCACCCTGGACTTTTGGAATCTGTAGATACTCCTCGCAGGGTCTTCGTAGGGATGGAAGCCGAGATCTACCTAACCTCGGCGGAACGCCGCCGCACCTTCTCTGTCGCTCTCCATAGGGGGCGGGGGGGCGACTCGATATGAGATAACAGAGTCGTTTAGTATACTGTGTCCATAGCTCCGAGGCCACGGGTGAGTAGTATGTACCGTATGGCTTGGTATGCGCCGCCTTACATACGCCATACATAAACCCATGGGCAGCGCATGCATCAGACAGTTTTGTTACAGTCTGCGATGATTCTCGTGCGATGGAAATGTCACACAGCAGATGAGCTACCAAGCGAATACCAATAGCGCTGTCAGGAATCGAACCCAACTCACTAGATATTGTGTTGCCGCCACTAGTAGATATCAACAGAAGTGGTGCGCCCCCGCACCTCGCAGCGCGCAGCGCGCAGCCGAACGCCCTACGAACACACAGTAGGTAGGGGAGGGGAGTGACAGTCGGCAGCACACAGCATCCCTGTTCGACCCCATTACAGCTTTGTCCTATCGGTCACTTTAGGGTAGGCGTACCTAGTTTATCGTCGAGCTTCGAACAGTATTTGGGGGGCCTTTCCTTGTTGGCTGGTCCGACAGGCGCCCCGCCTCCTCTATCATTAATGTCAGTGGTCACAACCGCTTCAACGAAAACCCATAATACGAGCAAGGGTTCGTCTATTTCTTACATGCCAGGGCGCGTCTCTGAAAAAAATCCTGTCTTCCCACGGAAGAATACCGACTACTTACATGGTGATGGCTTACCTATCGTGGTAGTCTCTTGGTCTATAGCGGAGAAGAGGAGGGGGAAGATTGTGCTGCCAAGTTGTTCCGGACTGTTCAGTTTATTTCGGACACAATGTCCTCTATTCAAGGGCATCCTACCCGAGCCCCGTCACCTGCTGCCAGGGTCGAGCATTTACCTATACGCATGGCATCCGCTCGCCGGATCTCGGTAGAATAAATGCGGAGGCATGTTCGGCAAAAGATAAAGACAAAGTTGTGCCAATTCTCACAAATTATCGTACCAGGTATTGACCTCGTTTTATATATTGTATGTGGTGGACTCCCGATATTCCAAGTCGAAGTCCCACAAGCATCGCGTTCGTTCATCCCCCCTTTTATGCCACGTCCACTTCTGTCTAGCAGCCTACCGTTGTTAGAACAGCAGATATACCTACAGCCAAGCAACGCCCATAAATAGCGTCTCGCGTATAGACTACACCTGCACTAACCACTACTACGGGGGAGAAACTCGAGTCTATTTAAAGGGGGATATTACTATATTAACTTTATATGGGCAACTTGGAAGATCTAGGGGCCACATACCGATACCAGAAGGACACCCAAGTTGCCGACGACTATAAAACACACTAGGAAGTTGTAGACCCCTCCAATAGCAAGATATAAGACTGTCTGCCCGGTTCAAATAGGCTACGAGGGCAGACGTCTGCGGCACCACCGTCACTCCTATGAGGGTGCCAGCGCATACATATTGCTTCTGATATATCGAATGCTGATATTGGTCAAATTATAGGACCACTTGCTATGAACCCTGAGTACCGTCGCCACCGTGATTCGCTGAGGACCCGACCTCCATATCGTCAGATGGTCCTACCTGCTGCGCTGCTTGCAGGCTCGGCTGTTGCTCCTTGAGCCTTGCGAAAGTCTTCTCGGCATCCCAGACCCAAGGCGAAGGGCTAGCGAACAAGAGATCCATTTCTTCAAGTGTCCGTTGGTTGGTCTCTGGGTAGAAGGCCCAGACAATGGGTATAGAGATTACATTGGCAATACCAAATATGTGTAGCGTCGTCGCACCGATTCCTACATCGGCACGTCAGATGGGACTCTCACCAGCATTTCGCAGCATCCCGGATGAGACTTACTTTCAAACATGACGGGACACAGCAGCGTGAGCCATCCGTTACCTATACTCCAGCCGACAACGCCCCAGGCGTTTCCCTGCGACCGCACGTGGAGCGGGAAAATTTCGGCCGGGTACAGCCATGGGACCGTGAGCCAGGTTGCACCGAAAACTGAGGTGAAGATGATTACAAAGGAAGCGGCCGTGGCGCCATACGAGCTAGCTTTACCAGTGTCGCCATTGTGGGCAGCATTCTCACCCAGTTGTGAGAAGGCACCGGCAAGGAACATCTAAAGAGAGTCAGCCAAACCTACAAGGGTGTTGGAGATGCATAATCATGCGTCTTGAAGTTTTTGCTGCGCTCCCGGCGGGTGGAGGTCAGCGACTTCACTTACCGCTATGCCTTGGCCGACAGCCCCCCACCATAGTGTCCAGCGCCGGCCGATCCGGTCTAGGGTGAAGACGCATATGAGGGTCGCAAAGGTGTAGAAGATGTTGTTTAGGCCGCTAATCCACTGGCTCTTGTAGGAGTCGAAGCCAGCAATACGGAATATTGTGGGTGCGTATATGGTGACACCGGCGATCCCAACCCACTCCTGGAGAATCTGGAGCCATATGACTAGTTGGACCCGTCTTGCCGTGTGCAAGTTGCCAGACCCGATGCCGAAAAACATGTGGAAGTAGGAAGTATGCTTGGACTCCTTGGCTTCCGTACTGATGACGTTGCGGATTTCCATATATTCCCTGTTGGCTCTCACAAGCTCGTCGCCGGTGGATCCACGTAATCGTCGAAGGACGTACTGGGCCTCTTCATCCCGCCCGGCTTTGACGAGATATCGGGGCGACTCGGGAAAGAACCAGACGGCCGCGAGAAGCACAAGGAGCGGTATGATCTAAAAACCCGACAGGGGTCAACAAAAATGATATTGGTAGGGAAATGCCTAGAATGAGGGGAGTTGGGGGGTTGGAAGTAGTTAGGTCAGAATTCCATTGGGTAGCTCACCTGGAAAGCGATAGGAAAACGCCATCGGAACGCGCTCTCTCCGTTGTCGATAAAAGACAGTCCAAATTCGAGCCAATACGCCACAACAACGCCAAAGATGTTCAGTGTGAACTCGATGGCGATGAACTGACCCCGCGAAGTATGTTCGGCGGTCTCGGTAGCCCTAAACCCCCATCGAGTCGGAGTGGTCAGATGACAGCCCAGGATAGCCCTTCGAATTTTCCCCGAAACCAGGCACCTTCGTTGTCAACTTACCAAACAGGAACCACGGCGTTCAGAATACCGGTTCCGATTCCGTTTACAGCCCTTGCTGGAACCTGATTAGCACAGTTACGCTCACTATCCACGGTGAAGGTCTTACTCACCGCCGATCATCCAGTTGTGGTTCATAGCCGAGGACTGCAAGGCGGCGCCGAAGATGGCCCATCCAGCACCTACAGCTATAGTCTTGATCCTGCCAATCTTATCTCCGATCCAGCCACCGAAGAGGCAACCGAACAGCGTCCCTAGATAATAGACTGACACGATCCCCCCCTGCAGCAAACTGTCTGTCACGACCGGATCCCCTTTCTCGTCCACATATCCAAAGCCCATAAGGTCAATGTAGTGTTTCGCATTGTTGACGCCACCCATTACACCTGTGATATCTTCTAGTTAGCCCCCTCCATCCGTTATTCACCCCAGGCTAAAGAGGGACGGAGGTCAGATTGGCTTACCTTGGTCATATCCGAAGAAGAAGATGGACAGGGCTGCCAGGGAATTGATGGCTATCAACAAGGCCCGCTTCTCAAGGACGTTGGCTACATTGGAACCGGGTAGCCTCTCCATCCTGGATACCCGTGGCCCGTCCACCTCGGTTCTTGGCTGCTTGATAGAAGCAAGGTCTCTATCCTCTTGTTCCATCCTCGACCTTCCTAGATGAACCCCCCGACACGCAGTCAACCAGCGACAGGAGAGCAGATACGGGAGCACGTGACAACAAATATTCCGGAGTTACAGTATTTCCTCGAGTTATATGTGTCTGTTACTGTGAGTCGTGTGGTATGCGGTACAGGTTTCGACCAGCATTGTTATTATATACACGTAGCAGGGTTGGTGGACGAGGTCGGGGTGGGGGTAGGCTTCAACGACTAAAACAGACAAGTACACGTATGAACGTGATTGCCGTATGCGAGCTACATCCCCTGTCTCATCCTGTCGACCAAACAGGGATCCAGGTTGCCTACTAGCACTCCCCATCATCCTTTTTCCCCATGGCGTACCTGTGCCGTTGTGCGTCTCTAAATTATCTGCAACATTGTTCTCAAAGTAAGACCCGCCACTCGGCTACCATTTGCTGGTGCTCCACATTATCGGAGCCGGCATTATGCGCTTCAGTGCATTGCTTAGAATAGGTAGGTATGTTTAGATGAGCTATTAAAGGGAGGAAATAGATCGCGTATTCATGCTATTAACAGTGTAGTGTAATTGGTAGCCACACACCTTTAGTATGAGTAGGTAGTGCGTTCTCAATTACCTACACGTACGCGAATATGGCTCGGCAAGCTAAGGGAGTACCTAGAACGTACCCATATGCGCACCAATCAGCTTATATTCTAGGTAGAACTAGCACGCCGGCTTGTATTAGGGTATAGGAATATATAGTAGAAGGTTAAAAGTTTGAGGTTTTGTTAAAACTTGTAGGTTATTAGACTAGATAAAATTAATATAATGCTTATATAGTAGAAAAAATATAGTTATAATAAAACTAATTTTAAAAAAAAAATTTAAGGTTTTTATTTATTTATTTAATATAAAAAAATAATTAATAACTTAAATAAGTTATTAATAAATAAGTGTTTATATTATAAAGGTTAAAATAATAAGTTAATTATAAAGTAATATTGCTAGTAATTTTAAAAACTAAATATATTAAATAACTTTTATTTATTTAATAAAGTAAAAAACTAGGCTAGTTAAAAGAATAAAAAAAAATATAACTAGCTAAACTATAGCTATTAGTTAGCATAAGTTTAACTTATATATAGTTTATATATTAATAGCATAGCTAATAAGTTTTATAAGTAAGTGCTTTATTATATTGCTTTTTTTTTAAGTTACTAGTTTTTAGTAATAAAGTATTTATTATTATAATTAGGTTATAAAAAAAGCAAAGCTTTTAAAAGTAACTTAATTTATTGCTAGAAATTTTAAAGTAAAAAGAAAAAAAAGAAAAAGCCTTTAAGCTTTTATTAAAGGTATAAACCTATATGTACACTAACTAGTAAAGCTATAGCTATTTATAAGTATAAGCCTTTATATTTACTGTTTAAAAGAGGTAATAGCTATAAGCTACTTAATTAGCTATATTACTATTAACTAATTTATAACTACTTTTTTAAAAAGAAAAAAATAACTTATTTTAAAGTATAGTTTAAGTTTAAACTAGTATTTTTTAAGCTTTTTTTAATTAGTTACTTTTTAGCTAAAAAAAAAATTGCTTTAAATATTTACTATTACTATAATAATTTAAGCCTTTATACTATTACGCTATAGTGCTAGTTTTTTTATAACTAATTATAATAGTTTAATTATATAAAGTAGCTTTTTTACATGTTTTTCTTTATGTTTTTTGCACTTTTAATATAAGTTATATAGCTTTATTATTATTAATATATAGTTTATTAAACTTATTATAAGCTACTGCTTTAAACTATTTAGCTAAGCATAGTAGCAAGCTAGCTATATTTAAGTATTATTTATAAAACTTTTTTAGTAATTTTGCACTATTTTTAAAGTTTTTTATAAAATACTATTTATTATTTATTTTTTATTTTTTTAATTTACTTTATATTAAAGTTTTTTATAGTATAGCTTTAACGTATATATTTTTTTTTCTATAAACTTTTTTTGCTTAATAATATAATTGTTTTACGTTTAAAGTTTTTAAATTTTTAGCTTAGTAATAGGTTATTTAAGTATTTTTATAATTAATTAGCATAATATTTATTAGTTACTTGCTAAGTAAGCAATACTTTAAGCATATAAGTATCTTTATTATAAAATAAAATATAAAATTTTTACTAAGTTATTAAGTAATTAAGCTTATTAAATAGTTAGTTAGTTTGCTATACTTATTATTTTTTTAATATAAAAACAAAATTTTTTATATTAAAATTAGGTTTTTTATAACTTTAGTTTGCTTATTTAGTTATTTATTTTTATATACGTTATAAGTTTTTTTTAGCTATATTAATATAATTTATAATAGTTTAAATTTAGTTTTATATTTTAGTGCATAATTTTTATTTTTTTTATAAAAAGTTTTTTATTTTATTATTTACTATTTTACTTTTTTAATTAAATTATAGTAGTATTAAAAAACCTATTTTTACTTTATATAGCAATAATCTTATTAACTTATATAGTATTGCAGCTTATATATAGTTTATAGTAAGTATTTTTTAACTAATTATTTTAGTAGTAGTTAATATATAAGCATAATTTTTAGTTTAAGTACTTATTTATTATTTTAGCTTGCTTTATTATTTTATAATATTTTAATAAAGCTAAAGTTTATATAATACTAAAAAAATTAGCAACTTTGTTTATAAAAGTAAAAACAAATTAAAGTTTATAATTTAAAATAATTATAATTAGCAATTTAAATACTTTAAATAATTTTTATAGTATAGTTAAGCTGCTTACTATACTATAATTTTTATTATAAAAAAATAGTTTATAACTTTTTTTTTAGTTTATTTACTATAACTATTATATTATTAAATTTATATTTATTTTTTAGCATTTATTTAAAGTTTATTATAATATGTTTTTAAATGTAGTTTAAAATTAGTAATAGTATTAATTTGCTTAGTATTTTATTTTTAAAAACTTTAGCTAAATAATATTATAAGCAATTTGCTATATATTTATTATAATTATTTTCTAGTTAAAGCTACTAATATTTTTTTGCAATTAAATAATAAAATTTTTTTTTGCTTAAGTACGCTGTTAATATTTTTTATATGCTTTTTTTATTAATTTTGTTTATAAAAAAAAGGTATTTAGTACTATTAGTTTTTTTTATACATAGTTAAGCTATTTTCTAGTTTTTATAAATTATTTATATTTGCTTTATTATTTAAGTCTTTAATTTTAGCTTTTAATTTTTGTTTATAAATCTAGATACTTAAATTTTTTTAATTTTTTAATAAGATTTTATTTATAAGTTAAAAACTTTTTAAAGCCTTTACTTCTTTTTAAAGTTTAAAAAATAAGATTTTAATTATGTTTTTTATTTATATTAACGTAAATTTAGTTATAACTAGTTAAAAAAAGGTAGCGTGCTTATATAAGTTTTTTTTGCTTTTTAAAAAACTATATTGTTTTATTTTTTAAATAGCGCGTTTATAATTATATTTTCTTTTTTTAAACAATATATAATTATAAAGTTATATTTTACTAAAAAAGTAAACTATTTTGCTTATTATAAGTTAAAGTATTATTTTATATTAAAATATTATAATGCTTTATAGTTAATAATAATTAAAAATAGTTTATTATATTAATAGCTAACAAGTTTAGCTTTTTATTTTTTTATAGTTAGAACTACTGCTAATATTTTTTTTTTATAAATTTTATAATTAAGTTTAGCTTTGCTTATAGTTTTTTTTAAAAAAGCTAATAAGTGCTATTTTTTATTAAAGTATAATTATATTAAAACTTTAGCTACTACTTTATTTAACGCATTAAGGTTTATTTTTATAAATAAGTTATAATTATAGTGTTATAGTAAAAAAGCTGCTATTAAAGTTTTTTTTAGTTTTTAAAAAGCTTTTTTACATTTTTTACTTTAAATAAAAAAAGTATTATTATAAGTTAATATTATAAGTAGCTTTGTTTTGCAGCTATAGTTATCTATAAACTTTTTATAAAAGTTGCAAAATTTTAAAACAAATTATATTTTTTTTATAATTATAAGCATAGCTTAATTTTTAACTACTTTTATTTTACTTAAGTTAACGCTTATATTTTTAATACTAACTATATATTTTAAAAATTTAGTTTTTATAATATAAAATTTTGATTTTTTTAAATTAGCTTAGAAACTAGCTTTTTATAGCTGTATTAAAACCTTTTTTATATATTTTTAGTGTTTTTTTAAAGTTATAAAATATATTAATATATTATTTATATAAGCGTAATAAAAATAGTTAAAGTAATTAAACAAGGTTTTATTAATATATTTTTAAAATATAAATAGTTTATTTATAAGCTTAAATAGTAATACTTTATACTAATATATACTATATTAAGTTTAAAAGGTTATAAGGTTTTTTATTTTTAGTATTATTTAAATATAGTAAAACGCTTATTAAATATTAATTTTATATAATAGGGCACCTA
Organism: Poronia punctata; assembly: GCA_022579005.1. Lineage (NCBI taxonomy): Eukaryota > Fungi > Ascomycota > Sordariomycetes > Xylariales > Xylariaceae > Poronia > Poronia punctata. Next base: position 18,915 of record MU401864.1, read on the forward strand.
CTTATAAAACTTACTAGCTGCGCTACTAGTATATAAACTACATATAAGCTAAACTTATGCTAACTATTAGCTATAGTTTAGCTAGTTATACTTTTTTTTATTTTTTTAGCTAGCTTAGTTACTTACTTAGTTAATTAAATAAAAGTTATTTAATATACTTAGTTTTTAAAATTGCTAGCAACATTATTTTATAATTACTTTATTACTTAAATTTTTATACTTTTTTATTTTTATATTTTTAAGTTATAATATAATATTTAGTAAAAAGATTTAAATTAAAAACTAAGTATAGTTTATAACTATTAAAAAAATAACTAGCAATAATATAAATAAACTTAATAAACTTAATACTAAAAATAAGCAATAAAAACTAAAAAAGCTAGCTAATAGCTAAACTAAATTTATAAAAAGTTAAAAAAAAAGCTATAAAAAAAGCAAAAAGCTTATTAGCAAGCTAAAAAACTTAAAATAAAATATGCTACTTATTAAAATAAATAATTAGTTAATAGCTAGTAACTTTTAAAAAAGTTAAAAAAATAAAAGCTACTTTTTTTACATTAAGCTGCTATTATATAGTAGCTTATTTAATAAAAGCTTTTATTATAATAGTTTTTATAAAAGATTAAAAAGTTAAAAAAATAACTTTTTAAATTAAATTATTAATATAATAAACTAAAATATATAGCTGCTTTAGCTAGTTACTAAGGAAAAAAAGCTATAACGTAAAAATAACGCTAAAGCTTTTATATATAACTATAAGCAGTTAAAATAAAATGCTACTATTATAAAAATTAAAAACTAAATTATAGCTATTAAAAAAAGCAACTAGTAAAAGCCTAGCTATAAAAATTTAATATAAATTATATAAGCTTAAATATAAGCTAAGTTTAATATTTAAATAAATTAGCATTTTTATTAAAATATATTAAATTATAATAATTTAAAAAATAAAGCTACTTTTAAAAACTTTTAAAAGTTTATTTAATAAAAAAACATTAACTTAAAACTATTTAAGTAAACTTTTTAAAAGTAATTATATAAGCTTTAATAATAAAAAAATAAAAACTTAAAAAACTTTTTTTTTATTAGCAAGTATTAATATAAAAGCTTAAAAGTGCTATATTACTAAAAAGTAATAGCTAATTAGCTTTTAACTATTAATATAAGCTTTAAAAAAAACTAAAAAAAGTTTTAATAAAGCAGCATATATTATTTAATAATATAGTAATAATATATTATAAAGCTAAAAAATAATAACGTATTTAATATTATGCTAGTAAAAAATATAAACTACTATAAAAGCAAAAATATATTAAATATTTACTAAAGTATAAAAAATTAATAAATAATTTAAAAGCGCTTAAATAATTAAAAAAAAAACTAATAACTTATTTAAGTAATAAAAAAATTAAAACTAAAGCAAATTAGCATATATTAGTAATAGCTTTATAAAGTACTACTACTATAGTAAAAAAAGCTATATAGCTAAGTATTGCTTAAAAAATAAGTAGTTAGCGTTAAATTGCTAGTTAAATAAAGTTAAGCAAAAACTTTTAAAATAGCTTAAAAATAAAGTATAAAACGTTTAAATAGCTTAGTTAAATTTTAAAAATAAAAAGTTAAAAGCTAAGCTAAAATAAGTTAATATATTTAATTTACTTTAGTAAAGTTTTATAAAGCGTTTAGCACTATAAAGCTA
>MU401865.1:0-20607 GCA_022579005.1 Poronia punctata
CTTTTATTATTAAATAAGCTAATAAGTATAAGTTTAATAAAGCTTTTTAAGCTGCTTTAGTAGCGTAAGCTAATATTTTACTTTTTTTTTTTTTTAAACAAGATTTTTACTAATAATTGCTATACTTACTATAGCAGCTTGCTAACTAATTAAAGCTTTTTTTTTAGCGTTAATATTATATTTTTATATTAAATTTTTTTAGCTATATAATTTAGCTTTTTTAATAATTTATTTACTAGGTTTAATATGCTTAATTAATATTTTATATTAAAATTAAACTATGCTAGCTTATATATTTAGTAAGCAAGCTTTTTTTAAAAGTTTTATGCTAGTAAGTTAACTATGCTTTTTAAAGCTATATAATTTATTTATATTATAAAAGTTTTATTTATTTTTTTAAAATACTACTACTAGTGCTTATAGCTTTTTATAATTATTAAAAGCTTTTACTAGCTTATTATTTATTTAATTTTTACGTTTATAAGCTTTTATAACTAGTAAGCAACTAGTTTTTATGTTTTTTTATAAAGTTGTAATAGTATTTTTAATATTGCTTTTATTAATATATTTATTTTTATTTTAATATTTAAATAGCTATTTTAGTAGTAAAAAGTAGTTATTAATATAAAAGCTTTTTTTATATTTTTAAATGCTTAGTTTACTTTTAAAGTTTACTTAAAAACGTAGCTTAGTAAAGTATAACCTTTTAAAATTATTATAATTAGCATTATAACGTTTATATACTTAGCTATAAACTTTTTATAAAAGTTTATAAAGTTTAAAAATACTTATATATTATATATTAAAGTTAATATTTTTTACTTTTAAATAGTAGCAACTTTTTAAAAATTTATTTTTATTTTTTTAGTTATAATAATAAACTTTAAAAACTTTATTTTAGTTTTAAAAAACTTGCACTTTAATAGCTTTATAAATAGTTAATACTTTACTAACTGCTTATAAACTAATTAAAAGTATTTTTTATATTTTTTTTTATTTTTTAAAAAAATTACAATATTATTTAAATAAACTATATAAATATAATTTACTAGCTTAGCTAATACTTTATATATATAAGCTTAAAAAGTTATAAAAGTATTAGTTAGTTTAAAAAGCATAACTATATACTTAAAATATTTATATTTTATTTAAAAAGTGGTTTTTTACTTATTATTATGTTTAATTTAAATATAATAATAAGCATTTTTAAAGTTTAGCTTTAAAAAAACCTTTGCTAACTTTAGCTTATTTATTACTTTTAATATAAAAAATAAAAAATACTTATTTTTTATAATTACTTTGTTTAAGCTTTTATAATTAATATAAAGCTTTATAGTTTTATTTTTTTTAATATAAATAAAATTAAAGTTTTTATGTTTGCTTTTAAGTGCTATATATAGCTTATTTAAAAGTTTTTTTTAAGGTATTTTTTAAGCACTTGCTATTAAGCCTTTATAATAAAATAAATTAGGCTAAATAGTACTTATACCTTTTTTACTAGGTTTATTATATATTATACTTTTTTTAGTACTAATAACTTTTTTGCTAACAGCTTAGAGTATATATGCTAAAATGCTTTAAAATATTTAAATAAATTAATTTTATTTTTAGTATTAAGCTTATTATTAATTTTAAAAAATAGTAACTTTTTTTTAAAGCTAACACTTATACTTATTAAGTTAGCAACGTACGTTGCTTAATTACTAACTATGTTTTTAGCAAACTTTTTAAAATTTATTTTTTAATATTTGCTATAAAACTAGTAAGTAAAGGCTATATTTAATAATATACTTAACTAACCTATTCCTAGCTATAATATTAAAAGCTTTAGTGCTTTTTATTTTTTATATATTATATAAAATACTTATTTAAAAGTTTGCTTAATTTTTTAAGCGTTAACTATTTAAAAACTAGCTATATAAGCTGCTTAGCATTTTATTAGCTTTTTATTTAGTTTTATTAATAAAAGTAGTAAAATATTTACTTTTTATAAATGTTTTTTTTTAAAGTTTTTATATATAATATTAACTTAAGCTTTTATATTTATATTTATAATAACTTTTTTTAACTTTTACTTATTGCTTAAAAAAACTATAGCTATTGCTTAAAATAGCTTTATAATATTAAATGCTTTATAAAACTTTGCTAAAGTAAATTAAATATATTAATTTACTTTAGCTTAGCTTTTAACTTTTTATTTTTAAAGTTTAACTAAGCTGCTTAAATATTTTATACTTTACTTTTAAGCTATTTTAGTAGTTTTTACTTAACCTTGCTTAATTAGCAATTTAACGCTAATTGCTTATTTTTTAAGCAATACTTAGCTATATAGCTTTTTTTACTATAGTAGTAATACTTTATAAAGCTATTATTAATATGTGCTAATTTGCTTTAGTTTTAATTTATTTATTATTTTAATAAGTTATTAGTTTTTTTTTTAAACTACTTAGGCGCTTTTAAGTTATTTACTAACTTTTTTTGCTTTAGTAAGCATTTAGCATATTTTCGCTTTTATAGCAGCTTATACTTTTTGCTAGTATAATATTAAGTGCTTTATTATTTTTTAGCTTTTTAATATATTATAACTATATTATTAAGTAATATATACTGCTTTATTAAAACCTTTTTTAATTTTTTTTAAAGTTTATATTAATAATTAAAAGCTAGTTAGCTATTATTTTTTAATAGTATAGCGCTTTTAAGCTTTTATACTAATACTTATTAATAAAAAAAGAAATTTTTTAAGTTTTTATTTTTTTGTTGCTAAAGCTTATATAACTGCTTTTAAAAAGTTTGCTTAAATAGCTCTAAGTTAACGTTTTTTTGCTAAATAAACTTTTAAAAGTTATTAAAAGTAGCTTTATTTTTTAAGTTATTATAATTTAATATATTTTAATAAAAACGCTAATTTATTTAAATATTAAACTTAGCTTATATTAAGGCTTATATAATTTATATTAAATCTTTATAGCTAAGCTTTTGCTAATTGCTTTTTTTTATAATTATAATTTAATTTTTAATTTTTATAGCAATAGCATTTTACTTTAGCTGCTTATAATTATATATAAAAGCTTTAGTATTGTTTTTATATTAAAGCTTCTTTTGCTTAGTAAGTAACTAAAGCAACTATAAGTTTTAATTTATTATATTAATAATTTAGTTTAAAAGATTATTTTTTTAGCTTTTTAAACTTTTATAAAAACTATTATAATAAAAGCTTTTATTAAATAAGCTGCTATATAATAGTAGCTTAAGGTAAAAAAAATAGCCTTTACTTTTTTAACCTTTTTAAAAGTTATTAGCTATTAGCTAATTATTTATTTTAATAAATAATATATTTTATTTTAAGTTTTTTAGTTTACTATTAAGTTTTTTGCTTTTTTTATTATATTTATTGTTACTTTTTTATTTTTAGTTATTTATAAATTTAGCTTAACTGTTAGCTAGTTCTTTTAGTTTTTATTACTTATTTTTAGTATTAGGTTTATTAAGCTTGTTTATATTATTGCTAGTTATTTACCTAGCAGTTATAAACTATACTTAGTTTTTAGTTTAAATCTTTTTGCTAAATATTGCATTATAACTTAAAAATATAAAAATAAAAAAGTGTAAGGGTTTAAGTAATAAGGTAGTTATAAAGTAATGTTGCTAGCAATTTTAAAAACTAAGTATATTAAATAACTTTTATTTAGTTAGCTAAATAAATAACCAGACTAGCTAAAAGAATTAAAAAGGGTATAACTAGCAAAGCTTTAGCTATTAGTTAGCGTAGCTTTGGCCAATAGGTGGTCTATGCGCAAATAGCTTCCTTAGCTAGGTGCTCTATTACATTTATTTATTTCCTTTTAGTTAATTAAAAAAGGTTAATCTAGTTAAACCTATATAATAAGTAAAAAAAACAAGAGTGCTAATAGCACCTTTACTATACTAAAACACTTTAATAATAATAAAAAATTAAGCTTTAAGTTTTAAACATAATATAAAGTTAATATTTTAATATTACTAAATCCTCTATACAAGCTTTTATATAATTTTTTATAAAAAAATCTATTATATAACTATTTGCTTTATAACTTTAATTAATTTAAATTATATATAATAAGCGCTAAAAAGGTTTAAAAATAAAAAACTATAAAGCTAGTTAAAAGCAGCTAAAATAAAACAAATAAAAGCAAAAAGAGGTTAATAAATAAGTTACTAAATATATTAACTACTTACTAAATTAAATAAAGCTTATATTTAACTAATTATAAGCTTTAAACAAAAATATAAAAACAATATTAAATAAGTTAAACTAGTTTATTTAAGCTGCTTAAAGCAAGCTAGCAATACTAGATGTTTTACTAATAATACTTATACTTATACTAGTATAAACATAAGCGTATTAACTAAAGCAGCAACTAAAAATAGCCTAACTAAGCCTTATTTAGTATATAAACACATACTAACTTATATTAGTAATAAAAGCTTTTTAGCAAAGATTTTAAAACTTTAAAAGTCCTTTTTTAAGTTATACTACTTTAGCTAATCTTAACAACTTTTTAAAAATTTTAACTTGTTATTATAAGTTAACTTTTAGTTAACAAAGTATATATTACTATAAAATAACTAACTTTAAGTTTAATTTATAAACCTTTTAATTAAACTTTTAACTAAACCTATTAAATAAACAAATAGTTTTAAAAGTTATTTTAATTATAATAAAAAAACTTAATTTTTAATAATATATATATAGTTAAATTAGTAGTAAAAAGCCCTAGCTAGCAGTCTTACTAAAAACCCTAATAATAATAAAAATAGTGCTTTAAAAAAAGCACTTTAAAAAGCACTTTAAAAACAACTTAAAAGCCTACTTAAAAATCTATTTAGCTTTATAAAACTACCTAGCCCTTTAAGACTACCTAGCCCTTTATAAAGCAACAAATACTAATAAAAAAAGAAACTCCGCTTTAGTTTTTAGTATAAATTTAAATAGCTAATATATTTAAATTAAAAAACAAACTTATATATTTAACTTTAAAAACTTAAAAAAACTTTAGTTAAGTTAATAAAATATTTAAAGCTATTTATATAAATATATAAGCTTTTATTAATAAAGTTAACGTAGTATTAATAAAACTAATAGTAATATAAGCAAAAGCTAACTAGTATAACTATAGCTAACCTTATTAAAAAAAGCTATAGCTAAATACTAAAATTTAGTTTTTATTATTAAAAGAAATTCTACTTTATAATAAAAGGATTAAAAACATAATAAACTATTTTAGCTAACGCTTTACTATAGTACCTAGTATTGCTATTATAAAAATAACATACTTTAACTTAAATTAAAAAACATTGCTTATAATGAAAATATATTAAAAAGTACTTTTTAAAAAAGCTTTAATATACTAAAGCAAGTTATTTATTAGCAAGTAATAACTTTAACTAAATAAAAGTAATTATAGCAGCATAGTTAGCTATAAACGTTTTTTTAAAGCAAAACGTGCTTATACTAAATAAAAGAAAAACCTTTAGTAAATATTTAAAGCTTTTATTGCGCAAAGAAGCTGTGCTTTTATTAGCAACGAAGTTAACATATTTATAAATCTAGAAAAAAAAAAAAAGAAGTAGATTAATAACTTTTTTAAAAACTAGTTAAATAATAATAAAAGCAAAAAAAAAGAAGCTGCTAGCAAGAAAATAAACGCAATAAAAGCTGTAATTATAGTAGCTATAATTATAGTTACTATAAAAACAACTACAAAAGAACAAATACTAATTTAAAAATTAAAAAGAAAATAAGTCTTAAAACTAAAGTAAACCTTAAAATAAAAACAAATTTAAAAACAAAAACAAAAAAAGGAACTATTTAAATCTAGAAAAGAAAAACCTTTAAAAGCCTTAAATTCAATAAAAAGAAATTAAACTTGTTTAATAACAGTAATTTTAGTTTAAAATTAAACTAAGCATTTATAATTATAAATTATAACTTTAAGTATAAGCATTATAGCAACCTTTTTAGCAATTAAAAAAAATATTGCACAAAATGCTTAAAGTAACTAGTTAAATTATAAAATACGTTTACTTTAAAGCTATTAAAAACAGTTATATAAAATATAATAATTTTTTTAAGTTTAAAAATCAGTTGTTTAAATACTTAAAGAAATATTAAACCAAGTTAACAATACTTGCTAAAAAAGCTTACTTAGTTAAACTTATAAAATTAAATCCTTTAAAGCTTAATATATAAACATTAACCTTTTTAAAAGTTTAAACAAAAAAACCCTATTAGTAAATCTTAGTACTTATACTTACGTATTTTAGTTTGCTTATACTTTAATATACTTAAAACTACTATTTATTTTAATATAAGCATAAGCTAAAACATTATTATAAAAAACTTACTAAAAATAATTAAATACTTTATTAAAAATAGTTAAGCAAGGTTTAAGGTATTAGTAATAGTTATATTAAATATACTAAATAAGCTACTTTGCAAATATATATAATAAGATTAAATAATATTAAAGAAAATAAATAAGTTAAATTTACTATATTAGTATAAGTTATTAAAAATACTATAAAACCTTATATGTTATAACGATTAATAAAGCATAATAGCTATATATTAACGCTATATAAAAGATTTTAGGTTAAAAAGAAAGAAAAAAGACTAGCGGCGCTAAGATCTATTTTTTTATTACTTATATATAAATACTTAGCTAAAAATATAAGTATATAACTAATTAAATTGTTTTGCTAAGTAGGCTTTACTAAGCAAAAGCAGTGTTTAGTACTACTTTAAACTTGCTTTATAATAATATATATAGTTTATAGGTTATATAACTATTTTTCAAGTTATATAACTTTAAATTAATAAGCATAGCTATTATATTACTTTTTTTAAAAACTAAAGCTAAGATATAAAGCGTTTAAAGTAAAGTTTTATTTATTATAAAAGTTGCTAGAAATGCGTTTTAAAAGCTAACACTTTTTTTTTATTTAAAGCTAATACTTTCTTTTTATTTAATAGCAATAAAAAATACTTTTTATAACTTGCTACGCTTATATACTTTTTAATAAGTTTTTTTTATAATTTTATACTTTATTAATTTTTTTTTATTTTAGTAAAAATATTAAAGCATAAATTAGTTTAATTAAGTTATAGTATAAATAATTTATTAAATATAGTATAATTAAATTTAAACTTTTGTTTTTATATTTTTAACTTAAATATAGCTAGTAAGTAAGTAAAAATTAAAAGTTTATAAAGCGTTAAAGCTTAAATATAACGTTTTATAATAAGTTACTTGCTTTTATAAATTGCTTTAAAGTTATTTAAGTAGTTTTTAGTATTATATTTATTACTATAGTATATAGCTACTTATTAAAATATATTAAAAGTTAAAAGCTAAAACGTAGTTTTTATAAATGTTTTTTAAAGCTTTTAGCGCGTTTTTAAAGTTATTAGCAAAGTACTAAGCATTGTTTAGGTTATATTTAACTTAGTTTACTTAGTGTTAAAAATGCTTATAGTATTTAAAAAGTCTAGATTTTAAAACTTGCTATACTTTATACTTAAGCTTTTTATTAAATTTTTTAAGTTTTTTAAAAAGTTGAATTTATTAAAGCAAAAGGTTATTAAAAGCGTTATATAGCTAATTAGTATAATTTTCTTTTAATATTTTATAAGTTAGTAGCAAATTTAAAATATAATTATAGCTTTTTTGTAAAGATTTTAAATAGGCTAACTTACTAAAAATCTATATAAGTAGTAAAAGCTATTATAATAAACCTTTTTTTAAAAAAAAAAAAAAACTTAGTTATAAATAAAAAAAATCCCCCTTTTTTTTATTTTATTAGTTTAAACCTTTTGCTATTTTTAAAGTTTTTAAGTAAATTTATAAGCTAAGTTTTAAACTTTATAAGTTTGCTTTACTAACTTTGCTATATACTTAGCTAGCTTATTAATTATATTATTAAGTAGCACTAAAAGCGTTAAGTTAGTATATAGCTTAACTTTAAAAGCTACTTTTAAAAAGCTTATATTTAATAATAAATAATATAATAAGTTATAACTAAAATTAAAAGCAATAATATAATTATTTTAATTGTTTTAAAATTAGTTAATATAAAAATAAAAACGTTAATTTAGCTTATAATTAATAACTTTAATAGCGCTTTAAGTTTAAAAGTAGTTAAAGCTGCTTTAATAGTGTTTAGTGCTTATTAAAATATTTAAAGCTTTTATTAGCTATAAAATAAACTACTTTTTATTATTATTAATTTAAGTGCTTAAAAAGCTAAAAGATTAATATAAATAGTAGTAATACTTTTTAGCTAGTACTTTAGTAGTATTAGTTTTTTTACTTAAAATAGTAGTAATTAAGCAGCTAAACTTATTAATAAAGCACTATATATAGTTATAGCTATGCTTATTTTTTAGCATGTTCTTTTATTAACTATTATAATATTTTATATATACTAAAAAAGCGCAATAAGTATAGCAAGCCTAGTGTTATATTATATAGGTTTTTATTATATTAACAATTTTAGTAGTTATAAACATACTACTAAATATTTCTTTTAAAATTAAGCTAGTAATAATTAACTAATAAAGCTTAGATTATTTTATTTTAGCTATTATAAGTTTATAACTTAAATATATAAGCTTTTTAAATTAAAGCTATTTAAAAAATATTAAACTATTTTAAGTAGTAGCTAAAATAACCAGCTTTTTTTTATATATGCTTAATTTTTAAAGTTAGTTTTTCTTAATAATTAGGTTAACTAACTTTAATTTTTTAAGTATTATTAAAAGCAAAGGTATATAAAGTATTTAAACTTTAATAAAAGCAATTATAAGTTAAAAGCAAAAGCTTATAATGTTTTTAAAAAAATTAAAGTAAATATTTAATTTTTTTATTAAGCTTTAATAGTAAAAAGGTTAATAGTTTTATAAAATAGTATATTTAAAATTACATTTTTTTACTTAAGCAATACTTTTATTTAATAGTAAACTTATATAAAAAGTTTAACTAAGCTATTTAATAAGATTTTAAGCAGCGCTTAGTTAAAAAATAAGTTAAAGCTTAGTAGTTTATAAAAATAGTAATTTTAGTGATTAATAGCTTATTATAAAAATAACTAAAAATTTAAACTATTACTAAAAATTTCTTGTTTTATATTAGATAAGCGCATTTAATAAGTGTTATAGTTTTTAAAAAAAATAACTAATAAGCTTTTATTTTTTATTAGGTTATAATTAAAAAATAACGCTATTAGTAGCGTTATAAAATATATTAGCTTTTATTTAAATTAGAAAACTAAGTTAAAAAAAGCAAGTATTAGTATAATATAAGCTAGCTTTTTAAGTTAATTAAAAAAAGCTTTTTGTTTAAAGCTTAAAACAAATAGTTTTTGTTTTTTTTAAATTAGTTTAATAGTTTAGCAGCTTTACTAGCATTGTAAATAAACATATAAATATAGTTATAAAAGCTAAAAAATAAATAAATAGTAGTAGTGTTATAAAGCTTTAAAAACTTTTACTTTATAATAGCTTTAGTTTTAGCTAAGTTAATAAAAATACTTTTGCTTACTTTAATAATTATATTTTAGTAATTAACTTTTTAAATATTAAACTAGAACTTATTAATATTATTTTATAAGCTAGTAGTAAATAAGCAGTAAATAACCTTTTTGCAGTTTTTTTAATATTAAGGCTTTTTTTATAAATAAACTAAAACGTTATTAATATAAGCGCTAACTTATTAGTTAAGTAGGTTTTATAGTTAAGCGTTAATAAAAGACTGCTATTAAGTTAGTTTTATTTTTAATTTAAATAGTAAGACCTTTTACTAGTAAATACTTATATAGGTATAAAAAGTAGTTAAATACTTAAAAAATAAAGTTATTTATAAGCAATAAAAAGCTTTAATAATATTAAATTTTAATATATAGTAAATATTATAATAGTTAAAAATAGTTTTATTAATATTTAAAGCAATAATTTTTAAAGCAATACTTTTGCTAATAATAGTTAATATAAAACTATTTTTAAATAAATCTTAGTTTAAAAGTAAGAAATATAAAGACTATATAAGGCTTTATATAAGGTTTAATAAAACTAAAAGTAAAAGGTTTATTTATAGTTTTTTTTAAAAAAAATATTTAATTAATATTTAAAACTTAAAAGGATTAGCAAAAAGCACTTTATTAGTTAGTTTTAATTTTATATTAAAGCTAAGTTAAAAAAAAGCCTTTTAAGTAAGCAAGTTAAAATAAAATTAACTAATATATTTAAATAATATATTTTAAGTTTTTCTTTATAAAGAACTTAATAAAGTTTATAATTAAAAAAAGCACTAATTTAAACTAATAAGCTTTAAAATTGCTTTATATACTTAATAAGTATTAGCTTACTAAAATTTAGTAGTTTTAAAAACTTTTATTTTTAAGTATATATAAAGTATTAAGTTAATATAATAATTAAAGTAATAATCTTTTAGTTATTTTTATTAATTAAGCTAGAAAGCTAAATAGCAACTATAATAAAGCAAATAAAAAGCTTATTATATTATAATAGCTAGTAATGCTAATTTAGTTTAATATTTTAATAGTTAATATTTTTTTTAGTAAGTAAATTATTTAGTTAATATAACTAAATTTTCTTTTGCTAAAAGAATTATAAGTAAATATATAGTAAAAAATAAAGTTTTTTTAAGCTATAATAATTAGTAGTGCTTATAATTTAAAGTAATAAAATATTTAGCTATTTATTATAAACTAATAATAACTTTATTATTAATATTAATAACTTAAAAAGTTTAATTAATAAATTAGTAGCTGTTAATTTTTAAACTAGCTATTAGCGTTTAAAAGATAATGCTAGCAAGTTAGCCTTTTTAGTTAAAAGGTTAAATAAGCTTTTTTAAATAAGTTAATAAAGCTTTAAGTTGTTTATAAAGTAATAAAGCTTTAAGTTGTTTATAAAGTAATAAAGCTAGTAAAGTATTAATAAAAAAGTAAGTATTTGCTTTAATATTATATAAAGTAGTAGTTTATATTTTAAAGCTATTAATTTAGATTTAAATAAAATGTTTAAATTTAGTAGTTTTATTTTTACTACTTAATTAAGCTATAGTAAATATATAAGCTATTAAAAAAACTTAAAGCAGCTAGGCTAGTCTTTTAATTTATTAAATAAAGTAATTTTTAAAAAAGTAAATCTTTTAACTAAAACATTTTTCTTTTTTACTAGTTTAGTAAAAAAAGCGTTAACTTAAAGTTCAAAATAATTTTTAATTATATAGCTTTTTTTATTATAATTAAAGCAAATATTATTTTTTAGTAAACGTTTTTTTTTTAATTTTAAATAGCTACTTATAAATAGTAAGCTTTAAAGTAAAAAAAAAAAGTTTTTAGTTTAAAGTTATGCTTTTATAAAGTTATGCTACTAGTTTAGCTTTAGCTTTTTATTTTTAGTTTTTAACTTATTAGTTATATATTCTTTTAAAAAAAAATATAAAAGGTTTTATAAAAAACGATTAAGTTATAAATATAAGCGCAAAAAAATAGCTAATTAAAACTTTTATACTATACTATAGCTTTTTTTAAAAAGAAAATATATAATTTATAAGCTTAAACTAATAACTTAATAAAATAGCTAATATAAACTTAAATATTTTAAATAAAAAAGTTATTAAAGTTTATAATAGCAAGCTTTTAAGTAGTAGCTTTTATTAAATTAATTAATTTATAAATAGTTTTAAAAAATTAAATTATTTTAATAATATATATAAAGCTTACCTTATAGTTATAAGCACTAAAATATACTTTAACTTATTATTAAAGTTAGCTAAAAAAGCGTATAAATATATATTTTAGTTATTAGTTTTTATTATAAAAAGTATATATATTAAAGTTAAGCTTTAAAGTAATTATTTAAACTTAATTATTAAAGTTATTAGTTTTTTTATTAAAAATTAAAAGTTTAAAACTTTTAGCTTAGGATTTGCTTTTTAAATAAAAGTTAAATATAGTAATTAAAATAGTAATAAGCTAAAAAGTAAAGTTAGCAGCTAGGCCTTAGACGATAAAAGTACTTTTACTAAAAGCACTACTTAGTAAAATAGTATATTTTTTTAAGGTTATAGTATAGTTGCTAGCAAAAGTACTTTTTATGTTAACTTATATATTAATTTAGTTTAGCTTATTTTGTATTTATTAAAATTTAATAAAAAAGCGTAAAAAGCTATAATATTAAAGTTAATTAAATTAAGTGTTAAAGCTTATTTTTTAGTAAAAGAAATAAGCTAGTTAGCTATATTAGTAATAAAAGCTATTAAGGTAGTAAAGTTGTTTATAGCTTTAATAGTATTAAACTATTACTTAGGTTTTTTTTTTAAAGTTAAAATTGGTTTTCTTTTCTTTTTTAACTTAAGGTTATTAAAAATAAAGGTATTAGTTATAGCAAAAAAGCTGTTTTTTATAATAATAAGTTAGGTTGCTTGCTATATACTATAGCGTATAAAGCTTTAAGTTAATTAGTTATATATAAACATTAATTATATATATAAGGTTTAGTTAAGTTAAGTTAAGTTAAAGTTAATAATTTTATTTTTTAGCTATTAAATTTAATAAAAATTATAAAGTAAATAATGAATTAATTATATAAAGGTAATTAATTAATAAAACTTAAAATAGTATAATAATTAATAAGGTATAATAGCTATATATTAACACTATATAAAAGATTTTAAGTTAAAAAAAGAAAAAAAAGACTAGGTATGCTAAGATCTATTTTCTTACTACGTATATATAAATACCTAGGTAAAAATATAAGTATATAACTAATTAGATTATTTTGCTAAGTAGGCCTTGCTAAGCAAAGGCAATGTTTAATACTACTTTAAACTTACTTTATAATAATATATATAGTTTATAGGTTATATTACTATTTTTTAAAATATGTAACCTTAAATTAACAAGCACGGCTATTATATATATTGCTAAAAACGGATTTTAGCAACACTTATAAAGCTAAAATTAATTTTAAAACCTAATTAATTAGTTTTAACGCTATAAAAAGATTTAAACCCTTTTTTAAAATCTAACTACGTTTATATTTTTATATTTAAAAGGTAACCGTAGCATAAAAGGTAATCCTAGGCCTTAAAAAGACCTTGCTAGCGCTAACTTTATATAAGTTACTACTTTTAAATAAAAACTTTACTTTAACCTTAGCTATAAAAATACGGGGTTTTTATTTATAAAATTAATAACTTTAAATACTATTATTATAGCTAACCTTTTACCTAAGCTAAAAAAGTTAAATAAAGCACTTAAATAAGCATTATTAATATATAAATAAAAACTAAAGTATAAAAACCTACTTAAAAAGGCTATTTAAAAACAATAGCTATAGCTGCAGTTTTATTATAAATACTATTTTTTATAAAAGCCTTTAATAAAATAAAAGTTATAAATAAAGGACTGATTAAATACTTTATTAGTATAAGTATTTTAAACTAACTATTATATATAGCACTAGCTACTAAAAAATATTTTACTTAAAGTAAAAAGTTATAAAATGCTATAATTTAATTAGAAGTTATTAAAGTACTTAATATATAAACCTTTATAAATAAGAAAAATCTAGCTAAAAAGGGTAATAAAAATAAAAAATAGCTAATAAACGTTTTAAAGTAGCTAAATTTCCTTTAACTATAAAAATTTAAAAAGCTTTAAAAAAAAGATTGCTAAACTAAATAGTTAATTTATTTACGCTAAAACCGACTTTATAGTAAGTAAAAATGTTAGGGTGTATAATAGAAATTACTAACTAGATCAAATTTCCTCTAAGATAAACTAAGTCAATTAAACCACTTAGCACAAAAATGTTTAAATCTTAAAAAACTTTTTAGAAATTTAAACTAATTAAAGCATATAACAAATAATAAGTCTACTTTAAAAATAATAAAGTAATTACTACTAAAGTAAAAAAGCGTTTAGTACATATTAGCAAATTAAACAACAATTAATTTAATATTAAAAAAATAAGTAAAGCTTATTTTAAAAAATATAATATATATAGCGTGTTAATTAAAGAATTAACTGCGCGCTTTATAAATTGCGCTATAATTATTTTAAGTTTATTAATATTAAGGTTATATATAATAACTAATAAAAAAAGTTTATATACTTAGTATAAAGTATGCGCACTGCGCATTATTTATATAGCACTAAGTAAAAATATTTTTAAGTTGTTTAATAATTATAATATTAAAAATAAAGCTAAAATAAAAAGTGTATAATATTAAAAAAGTAAAAAGCGTAAAGTATATTTTACTTATTACTTAATTAAGCAGCAAGTATAATTTACTTTATAGCTTTTATAGTTAAAATATAACTTAAACTGCTTAATTAATATATAACTAAAATAAAGATAAATATTGCTTAACTATAAAAGTTAAGCAATATATACTTATAAACTAATTATATATATATATATATTAATTAATTTTATATATTTAATATATATACTAGCTACGCTAGTTTTAGCACTATTTTTTACTTTTTATTTTGCTAAATATAGTTAATATAATTTATTAAAGTTATAAGCCCAGTTTGCTATTAAAAAACCAGTGCTTATATAAAATTGCTTTTTTTAAAAGCTAGCTTTATATAGTTATATAATATTCTTTTGCTAATTATATTAGCTTTTATTTAATAAGCTAATACTTCTTATACTATATACGTTTTTTAAAACATTTTTAATTATTATATAGCATAATTTAATAACTATTAAAATGTTTAATAATACTTTTATATTTATTAAGGCTTATATAAAGCTTGCTTATTTTTAAAATTAAAAGCAATAGTTTAAAACTTTTAAAGTTATTATTACTACTAATAGTATTTAAAAGATTATTAACATAAATAAGTACTTTTTTAAATACAACTTTAAATAAGTTTTTAAAGGCTTTTTTAAAGTAACTGTGCTTTAAAAACTTAACCGTTATAGCACTAAAAGGTATTATACAAAGTTAAAAGAAAAAGAAAATTTAACTTTAAAAATTAACATAAAAGTTTATAATAACTTAAATTATTTAAAAACTTATAATTTAATAAAGCTTTAAAATGCAAAATATATAATATAAAGCATAGAAGCAACTTTAAATTAATATTTTTAAAGTATAAGTTAAAACAATTATTAATATAAAGTATTATATTTAAATTAATATAATATTAATAAAAAGTAGTAAGCTAACGCTTTAAAACTAGGTTAAAATATTACGCAGTATTATTATACTTTATAAAGTTAACTATTATTTAATTACTTAAAAGCAATACTAAAAAGTTTTAATAAAAACTAAAAAAAGCAATATTAAGTTTAATAAATAATATAAAAAATAAACTCTAATTTATTATAAAGCGATTAATTATAAGCTTAAAAAAGTTAAAAAGCTATTTATAGTTAAAAATTTATTATATATATTTTAGTTAAAGCTTTAGCTAAAATAAGCTACTTAAAAAAAGTTAGTTTTTTTAAAGTAAGCAAAAAGTAAACCTTTTTTATAATAAAAAAAATAAATTAGCTTATAGCTAACTTAGTAATTAAATACTAGTTAAAAAAAGTAAAATATATAGCTATATTTATTACTGCTAAAAGTAGCTTAAAAAGCTTATTTTTAAAAAAGTTTTTAAAAAAACGCAAATTATATAAGTGCTTTTATAAAAAATTAGCAAAACATATTTAAAAGCTTAATAAGTACGCTTAATGCTAGTTTATAATAATTAAATTTTGTACTTTTAACTAGCTACTAAAAATATCTAATAATAAGCTTAAAGCTATATAATAACGCTACTAAAGTAATAAGCCAAGTAAGCTGTAAAAAGAAAAGAAAAACAAAAGTGGCTAAGCTTTGCTAAAAGATTATTATTTAGCAATAAAAGCTTAAATAATTCTTTTAGTTTAAAAGAATATAGTTACTATATAATATAGTTTATATAGTTATTAATTTTACTATAGTTAGCAGTACTTAAAACAATTTTTATAAAATATATATTATTATTAGTATAAATAAGCATGCAGTATTAAATAGCACTATTTTTAATACCTATAGCGCTATATACTTAATAAACTATATAAAGCTGCTTAATATAAAATTATTTATTTTAACTAAAAATAACTAAGTTAAAGTTAGTATATTTTATTTTTTAATTAAAAAAAACCGTAAAACTATTTAAAGTATGCTTAATACTTTTAAAAAAAGAGGAAATTTAATGCTTAAAAATGTTTATTTTATAAAAAGCTTTTATATTAATATTATATTAAAAGCTAGGCTAAAAAATAAAAAGATTTAGTATTATAGCTTAAATTATATATTATGCTTTAAAATAATTAAGTATAACGTTATAATTAAAAAACTATAATAAAAGCATAACCTAGTTTTTCTTAATATAAATTTTCTTTCTTTTTTTAAATTATACTTTATAACAAGTACTAACTATATAAAAAAGTTTATAATAAATATAGCTAGTTTTATAATAGCTACTACTAAATAAGTATTTTAATTATTAAGCAACTTATTAAAATTATTTAAAAAAATAAAGCATTATAATACTTTAAATTTAAGCATTTAAAAGCTAAAGCGCTAAAAGCTTTAGCTTATAAAGCAAAAAATTTAAAAATTTAAAAAATACTATATATTAAGTATAAAAGTTATATAATTAATTATATATTAAAAGTAATTTTTTAAAAAACTTTAAAGTAACGCACAAAGCGTTTATTTTAAAAAGTATATTAACATACTTTTAACTATAATAAAAAATATAATAAAACATTTTAGTTCTTTAAAATATTATATGCTTTTATAATATAGCGTAAAGCTTAGTAAAAGGTTTTTACTTAAATTATTATATTTAAAAGTTAAATATAGCGTTGCTATAAGCTTATAATAGTATTATTTTATTATAATAATAAATAAGTAGTAAGTATAATTAATAGTTAAACGCATTACTAACTATAATATTAAAAAACATTAAAATTAAAACATTACTAAAGTATATAAAAAAATTAACTAAAATAGCTAAATAAATAAACAAAAAAGTTATAAAAAAAGTTAAAATTATATTATATAGTATAAGTTTTTTAATTAAGCTATAGCTTAAAGCTACTAACACTACTATATAGTTATATAACTAAAGCTTATTTAAAGCATATAATAATATAAGCTTTTTAAAAAAACTTAATACTTAGTTTAACTATTATTTTTATTAGTATATATTATTAGTAAATAACGTATTAATAAGTAATGCTTAGCTTAACTAATTAAAAATAATAATATATAAGTATAAAGTGTACTTATTAAAACAAAATTACTTTACTAATAAAAATAAGTAAAAATTTAAAACTAAGCTATGTATATATATTAGTTATATAGTTAAATATATAGTGTTTAATATATACTAAGTATAAATACTTACTATAAAAAAAGTTATTATAACTTAAAATATTAAGTTTAATAAATAGCAGTTTTAAAACTTTAAAAAATATAAAAAGAAAATTATATAAGGGTAAAATTATAAAAATTTGTTAAAGTTAATTAAATTTCTTAATATTTTATTAATAAACTATTTAATAAAAAGTTAAAAGCGCAGCTATAGTAGTAAAAGCATTTAAAAAAAGCACTATAAAAAACTAATTAACTTAAAAGTAAGCATTATATAATATAGGTACTTAAAAGCTTTTAAAAGCAAAAGTTAAAAATAAGTATAGCTAAAAACTAATAAAAAAAGTTAAATATAATTTAAAACTTTATTTAGAAATAAAACTTTTTTTAATAACGCTTAAGCTACTAAAGCTAGTTTAAAGCAAGCAATTTTAAAAAAAAACTTTAAAAAAGTGTTAATATAAAATAACTAAACAAAAAAAGTATATAATTTTTATTAAATATAAAGCAAAAACATATAATATAATAAGCTTAAAAGCAGCGCTTTTAAAACATATTTAAGTTTTTACTTAAAATTAAAAAAAATTAAAAATATAGCTTTATTAAGTACTTTTACTATAATTACTATATATACTATAAAAGAATAAGCAATTAACTAAAGTATATAAAAAGTAACTAGTTAACCTAAAGAATAAGTAGTTAATTAGCTTATATATTAAATAGTTAAATAGGTTATAAAATAAATAGTTAACTATTTTATAAGTAAAGAATAAGCTAGTTTTTACTTAAAAAGTAGTAGTAAAAGTAATAATAATAAAAAGAAAAAAGGTAAGAAAAGAAAGCTAATTATTTTAATTAAATTTATATTAAAAATAAAACTTTTAAACCTAAACTTAAATTTAAGTAAACGTAAAAAAAGCTAGCTATTTAAAAGTTAACTTAAATAAAGTATAGCACTAAAAGCAACTAAGCAAAGTAAAAAAGTAGTTAAGCAATGCTTAATAGCTTTTAAGCAATATATAAAAAAAGCACTTATATAATAAGTAAAGGTTTTAAAGCTACTATTATAATTACTTTTTAAAAAAAGTACTATGTTAGCAGCGTAGTTTTTTTTTTTTAAAGCTATGCTAATAGCGTAGTTATATTTTAAAAAAGGCTACTTTGCTACTATAAAAGCAGCAACTAAAAAAAGCAAAGGTAGCATAATTTAAAATAATTTTAATAAAACTAGTACTTTTATAAACACTAATAAAAAGCTTGTTAAAAGTTAAAAAAAAAAAAAAATAATAGTAGCAAAAAAAAAGCTAATTATTATAAGCAATTTTTTTCACGTTTTTATAAAAAGCTTAAAGTAACTTTTATTAAAAAATAATAAATCTTTTAATAAAAAAGAAAAGTAAAGCAAAGTAATTTATAAAGCTTTAAGTTAAAAAAAAAGAAGAAAAAAAGCGCTGCTTAAAATAAAACGTAAATATATTAAAAAGATTTACTTACTAGCTTTATATATAAGCTAAAAACTTAAAAAAGTTAAGCTAAGCAACTTAAATAACCTTAATAGGTTAAACTATATAATATACGCTACTATATAGTATAAAAAACATTTTTATTTTTAAAAACAATTACGTTATAAAGTTTTTATAAACATTCTTTTTAAAATACTTAAAAGCTATATATATAAGCAATTATAAGCATAAAACGTTATATATAGTATTTATAGTAGCAATATAATAAAAAGCAGCAAAAAGAATTAGTATAGTACTATTAAAGCGTATATATTATAACAATTTTACTAAACTGCTACTTTTAAAATAAAAAAACTTAGCTATGCACTTTTTTAATAACTAACTTTAAAAAAGTATAAAGCGTAAGCTAACTTAAATACTTTTAATTAATATAATAAAAAAGAATCTTTAAAAGTAAAGCAAAAAGCAAGCTATTATTACTTAAATAAGTATTTATATATAAATTTAATATAAAAAGCTTTTTTATAAAATATAAAGCATAACTTATAATATAAAGTAATTAATAGTAAATAAAAACTTTATAGTTAATATATGTAGCTACTTTAATAATAATAACTTTTAAAATTATAATAGTAATTATAGCTTAAAAGAAATATAAAGTTAAGCAATTTAATATTAAAAGTGCGTTTTTTAATATAATATATAAAAAATTAAAACTTATAATATATAAAATTTTAAATAAGTTAATTATAAAAATATAAAGTAATATTATTGCTTAAAGCACTTTATAAGTTAAAAAACTTACTACTTTTTAAATATAAAAAGTTTATATTAACACTTAAAATACTTAAGCTTAAACTATTATTTAAAAAACTATATTTATAGTATACTAAAAATTAATTAGTTTTTATTTTATTTTATATTAATAATTTTTTAGTTCTTTATAATAAACTAAATAAGTATAAAGTAGCTTTAATTATTTAAAAATTTAAAAAACGCTATAAAATTAAAAACTAAAAAGATATTACATAGTTTTTTAAAATATATATTATTTAAAACAAATAAAAAAAAACAATTCTTTTGCTTTATAACTAATATATTAAAAAGGTAGCTAAGCGCTTTTACTAAGCTAATTTAAGCTAAATACTAATTATTTCCTTGCTATATAAAAAACTTATAAAATTTAAAAATACTATAATTATAAAAAAAATTAAAGCATACTAAAAAAAGTTAAATTAATTATTTATATAGCAATTATAACTAGGCTAAATATAGTATATATAGCTTTATTACTAGTGCGCTTTTTTATAAATTTTAAACTAAAATATTATAAAGCTATAAATTAAGTAATTTAATACTTATTATATAATATATACTTTAAAAATAATAATAAATAGCGTACTAAATATAATATAAGCTTTAGTTATTATAAGTAATACGTTGTTTATAAATAATAAAAAAACATAACGCTTAACTTATAAATACTTAATAAACCTTTAAAGTAGCTTTATTATATAAAAAGTATATTAATAATTTACTATATTTATATTAATAATTAAAGCAAAACTAATTATTTTAAAAGCTATAGTATAAAAGCTTATAGCAATTAAGCGCTTATTAAAAAAGCTATGCTTAAACTTTAATTAAAATTAAATAATTTACTATAATAATACTTAAGCTATTAAGCTTATAATAAGCAATTAAAA
>MU401866.1:0-20593 GCA_022579005.1 Poronia punctata
CTTAAAGTTATTATATTTATAAACTTTAAAAGTAAGCTTATAATAATACTAATATATAATATTATAGCTATAAGCTTAAAATTAGCTTACTTAAACATTTTAAAGCTAATTTAAATAAATATAACTTATATGCTAAGCGTTATAAAGCTAGTAATAAAAATTAAATAGTATAAAGTAATGTTTTAAAACTTTAAAATTTAAGCGTTATTAAACTAGTATATAAAAAAAATTTTAACTTTATTTAATTTTAAAAAATAATATATAAACATTATAGCTAAAACTAAATACTATATTAATATTAGTAATAATATATTTATTAAGCTATTATTATAAAAGTATAGCTTTTTATAAAAATATATACTTTATAACTTTATTAAAGCTTACTTTAGTATTTATATTTAAAAAAGCAAAAGTTTATAAAAATTATTAGTACTTTTAACTTTAAAAAAAGCTTTAAAAGCTATTATATTAAATAAAAACTTTTTTAAATATAATAAAAAAATTATATAGCATATATGCTATAATTTTTAAAAAGTTAATAAATAAACTAAAAAGCATATATACTTGCTTTTAAATATATAAAATAAAGTTTAGCATACTGCTAGCTACTAATAATATATTTTTTTAACTTAAAAAATAGCTTTTAGCATATTAAAGTTTATAAAAAAAATTATAAAAAAACTATATTTATAATATTATTTAGTATTTATAAGTAGCTTATTATATTATTTAAGCTATATAATATATTTATAATATTTTAAGCGCTAATTTAAAAAATACTTAAAAAATATTATAAGTAGTTTGCTAGCTTTTTAAATAATATTTATATTTAAAAAAAATTTAATTAAACAACTTTATAAATGCTGCTATAAAGTATTTGCTTGCTTTATAAAATATAAAATAATAATTAATATATAAAAGTGCTTTATGTTTATTTATAAAAGTGTTTTTTTAAGCTTTTATATATTTACTAACAAAATTAAAGCTAATTTAGCTAAAATATTTATAGTGCTTAAATATTTAATATTATAAACTATAACTAAAATTTAAGCGTTTATAAACGTTATAAAATATTTTAAATACTTTATATACTGCTTTATATATTATTTAGCACTTTTAATTGCTTTTTTAAGCAGCTTAAAAAATATGCTAATAATATTATTATTAAAAGTATAAAAAGCATAGCATAAAATTTGTATAGCTATTATTATAATGCTTATAATTTAAAGTTTTAATTAGCAACTTTTATTTATTATTAACTTTAATTTAAATAGCTTATATATTAAAGCTTGCTTAATATAGCTTTATTTATATAATATAAAATTATTACTATATTTTATAGCTTACTACTTTAAAAAGCTTATAAAAATGCAGTTTTAATACTTTATATAAAAATATAAACTTTTTACTATTATGCTTAGCTTATAATACTAGCGTTATTAAGTTAAAAGCAATAATATAATAGTTTAAATAAACTACTAATTATTAATGCTTATTTAAATAAAAGCAAAGTAACTTATATAAATAGTTTAATTTTTTAACGCTATAAAATATTATAAAGTTTAAATAGTATATAAGCTAAATAAAGTAAACATATTAGCTAACTAGCTATTAAAGCTTAAAAAAGCTATAGTTAATAATAAAGTAGTACTAAAAGTAATATTGCTATAATAACTTAATAAATTTAATTTATAAGCTATTTTTAAACATATTTAGTATAGCTTAAATTTGCTTAAAAACATTAACTTTAAATAAAGCTATAAGTACTTTATAATATATAAAAAACGCTTTTATAAAATAAAGCACTTTTAATACGTTTTTAATAAGCTTTTATATACTATAAGCACTATAAGCTAAGCAATATTATTATTTAAAATATTTAAATTTAAACATTTAATATAAAAAAGTTATAAATTATATAAGTATTTTAACTATTTAAATATTAGCGTTTTAACTTATAAAATAAGCAAAGCTTTTTAGTATTTTAAAATAGTTTTTATTATATAGTAAGTTATAATAAAATATATTTTATATTAATTTATAAAGCTGCTAATAACTTAACTACTTAACTTATAATTAATTATTTTATTAGCGCTGCTTATAAAGTAAGTAATAAACTATATATATATAATTAACTAAAATATGCTTATTTATATTAAATATACTATGTTATAAATAAAAGCAAAAATTATACTAAGTATAGAATTTATTAATACTAAGCTTTTAGTAATAAAAATAAGCTATACTTTTAAATTTTTAAAAAAATAAATTTATAATAACAGCGCTAGCTTTATAAGTATAAAATTAATAAAATAGTATAAATTTAATAAGTTTATTTTTAAGCTTATAATATTACTATATTTATAAAATAATAATAAAGTTAAAAAAGTTAATAAAAATTTTAAAAAAATTATATTTTATAAAGCTATAATAAACTAATATTATAACTTACTTACTTTACTTGCTTTTATAATATAAACGTATAATTAAATATTTAAGCTTAGTAGCTATAATAGTTATTTTTTTTTATTTAATACTAAGCTGCTTTAAAATATAAACGCTATAAAATATACTAAATATACTTATAAACTAACTAAAAAAAAAAAGTAAAAAGTATAAAAAAAGCTAGCGCTTTATTATAAAGTATTAATAGCATGCTAGCAATATAATAACATAATAGCGTTTTAAAACTAAATTTAAGCTTACTTATAAAAAAAAAAGTTTAATTTATACTTATAATATTAAAAATTAAATATTATAAGTATAATAATAAGTATATAAAGTTAAACTTTTTTATAATAGCTTTTAAATAATTATTAGTTGCTATTTAAGCAATATATACTAACTTTAAAGCTTAAAAAGCATAGTATTAATAAATAAATATAATAGTACTAACTTATTTTTAGTATACTTAAAAAATAGCTACTTTATAAAAAGCTTATAATATATAAGTAAAATAATATTATAGTAAAATAAAAAAAAACTATTAACGCTAGCTAAAATTAATTAAAGTAGTTAAAATAATAGGCAAAGTTTATAATAGTAGTAAAAAGTATAAAAGCATAATTAAAAATAATTATGCTAGCAAAAAAAATAATATAAATTTACTAATTATAAAAATAAGTAAACTATATAAAATAAAAGTACTAATATATAAAAAATAATATAAAATAATTAAAAATAAGTACTAAATATAATATTTACTTATATTTTATATATTTTAAACCTTTAAATAGTTTTTCTTTATTTTACTTTATATATAATATATTAACAAGTTTTCTATACTAGTTAATATAGGTTTACGTACTTTAATTAGTACGTTAAACTACGTTAGCACCGTAAGACCAGAAGCACACAGCCATGGGCCCTATACCGTTATGTAGTCGCATGCCTAATACTTGGCTAAGCCGAGCCTAAGCAAAAGCGGCAAATGCACTAGACCTAATTTGCTTGCAGCTTGGCATTTGGTAAAACCTGGTACCTAGCCCCCTACATAAGGTACAAGTAGGTACGGTGGTCCGTGGAGAGCCCCTGTACGTGTAGCGCCTTACAGTATTACCAGCTGGGAGGTATTGTACCTGACTGACCTAAGGTACTAGGTAAAGTACCTAGTACGTGTACGGGGCCTACCTCCTAATGCGAACACCTACCCTGTAGTCCAACCACTCACCAATAAATGTTGAAAGTCGAAAGGGGCTGCCATCGATAATTATTCGCAGGTTTCAAACAGGCAGAAAAGACATGCGGCTCATATAAACTCATCCCCTCTCTTATTAACCTAGGATGCATTTAGAATAAATTTAAGTCATTGGTCTCCAAGCCGCCCATGCTACCGGTCCTGCTTTACTCCATTCATAGCCAATACCTAACGAAAAACCTTCCAATACCTTAGATTGCGCGTGCTGTTGTGTTCAGCTTGTAGCATTTGTCGGTTGGGATGGTTTCCCCCTGGTCCCACTGAGCTTCTGGTTAGAAACATGAAACTAATGTACGCTTCTAGGTTGACCTACGTGCTCGTGGACGCATCCATCTACCCAGCGCCACCGATCAGTTGTTGAGTATTGGGCGTATGACATGTTTGTGCTAGCATCGAAGCACCAGGAAGTACTATCTTCGTTTCCTATCTTGTTTCCACTGCAGAACAGGGGCCAGATGGTACCGGGACCGTTCGAGTACCCTGGGTGATGTTGCTATAATGCGTTGGGGTAACTGGTCAGTCTGCTACTATTCACCTATACTTTTGGGGGTGGTTATTAGAAATGTGTCTTACAATATAAGCCGAGTCGATGAGCGAAAACATGGTCCTAGGGTCGCCGTCGACTACAAACGCCCGATAAAACTGGTAAGCCCTCTGGGCTGTCTCTTCCACAGTCACTGTGGAATCTGGTTCGCAGATAGCTGGCGGAGCATTTAGGCTACACAGGTTCTCTCTCTCATGTAGAGCGCTGTTCTGCGCGATGATGTCTCTAGCCGGATAAGCCAGGCTAGTAGGTACCAGAGCGGCGGCGACGAGAGAGAGCAAGATATGCATTCCGAAGACGGTAGCGAGAAGCTTGATAGAGAAAAATACCTGGGGTCCCTACATCAGTATCATGATGGGCGACGCGGATCACTATATAATCTTTCTATCAGCGTCGACATTATCCTTTGGGCGTATTATGACGCGGGGAATGCTCTGAGCACGGATGATCGACGAAGGCCGGCATCTCTATCAATTTAGCCATGTTAAATGCCAATTGGCAACAATCTATTCGAACACCCGAATGACACCTGAGCCGGGAGGTGATGTGGATAAAAAACCAGTTTGAGCAGAGAGCCAATTCCAATGCAGACATACTAGCAATTAACACCACTATCCTTGGAGTTCGATGTACCGAAATCCCGGCGCCGGCTGATCAAGTCAGACACGGACGCAAGTTGGTCATGATGCATTCTTGACTCGCGTATGCTATGTTTACCATCAAGTCCTAGGTTGGGTAGCTATTGCGACCGGGGTCGGAGGCGTGTCGAGATCCTACATGTCTTCGTCAACATGGCACGATGTACTGCGATAGGATATATTAGGCATACTGAAACGCCCAGTGCTATATTGTGCTTAACCTACATGTAAGCCTAAACTTCAACATAGGAGCATATGTCTTCTTGGGGAGTTAAGAGGCTACGTACAATACTGCACCAGCGGTCTTGATCACTACCAACTCGATGAACTCGGACCGTATATTTATTATTCGGCTTCCCTATATGTACGAGTACTATAACCTTGAATTCTCAAGGTTACCTAAGGTATGTATAGAGTAGATAGAACTGAGCTGTCTTCTTCTAGTTTCCATGAGGGCTCTCTGTGTAGCGTATTCTTGCTCTACGAGTACGCATTTTCTACCCCATCATTTAAAGTCCCTTTAACCACACACACATGATACACGTCCAACGCACAAATAGGTTCTTCTGCAAGGCAGCTTCGCCCCACTTTACGCGCGTACTTGTAGATGCCCCGGGCAACGCCAACAATAAATTACTACTGAGTAATTAGATACGTACCGGGTGGTCTTGTTTCAGTCCTGCCGACACGTACCCGTACAAAAACATCTACCCACAATTATTTCCAACACCTTACTTGTTTAGGCATACATTTCTTCGCCATCCATATTCTCCAAGTACTTGTTACGAGTAGTCGGTGCATTTCATAGGAAAGCCTTGCCTGTGTTTTTCTACATTGGAGACGACAGTGTATTATAACGAATACGACCTCTTCTGAAAATGGCGGCTATGTGAGTGCGCTTCTTTCTGCCTCGTGGAAGAAGAGGCTGGTCTAACCAAACACCCCCAACAGTGAACAGTTTGATAGCATCTACCTCGATTTATCCAAAGAATCCGGAAAATGCAGATTCGCAGAGAACGGACTCGGATGGAAGCCTTCGTCAGGCGGAAATACCTTCACACTCGACCGCGGCGATATTGCGTCAGCACAATGGAGTCGTGCGGCCAAAGGCTATGAAGTCAAAATCTTAAAAAGGTCTTCTGAAATAGTACAGCTCGATGGCTTCCAGCAGGAAGATTTCGATCGTCTGAGCAAGTTATTCAGGCTCTGGTATAGCATCAACCTCGAATCAAAAGAGCATGCACTCAGAGGATGGAACTGGGGCAAAACCGAGTTCAGCAAGGCCGAATTGATATTCAACGTACAGAATAAACCCGCCTTCGAGATCCCTTACACAGAGATATCGAACACCAACTTGGCCGGTCGCAACGAAGTCGCTGTCGAGTTTACACCCTCCAACGAAGACGATACAGGTACGAATGGTCACCTCGGTGGCGCACGAGGGCGGGGCAAGAAGTCAGGTGCTGGAGGGGATCAGATGGTCGAGATGCGGTTCTACATACCTGGCACCACCACTCGCAAAGAGACTGAAGGCGAGGAAGCCGGTAGTGATGCCGAACAGGAGGACAACAAGGAGAAGAACGCCGCCACGTTGTTTTATGAGACGCTTATCGACAAGGCTGAGATTGGTGAAACGGCTGGTGACGCCATTGCCACTTTCCTCGAAGTGCTCCATCTGACACCACGGTGCGTTCGCTCTGTTTCCGCTGTGGCCGCTCCTCTTACTAACATGCATCCAGTGGACGATTCGACATTGACATGTACGAGGCTTCTTTCCGACTACGGGGCAAGACCTACGACTATAAAATCCAGTACGATGCTATTAAGAAGTTTATGGTGCTTCCGAAGCCCGACGATTTACATTTTATGCTTTGCATCGGCTTAGACCCGCCTTTGCGCCAAGGACAGACTCGGTATCCGTTCGTGGTCATGCAGGCAAAGAAGGACGAGGAGGTGACCATCGACCTGAACTTGACCGACGAAGAGCTGAGCGAAAAGTACAAGGGCAAATTGGAAGCCCATTACGAACAGCCCTTGCATCAGGTTATCACGTATATCTTCAAAGGACTGGCCAACAAGAAGATTACCTCTCCGGCCAAGGATTTCATGACGCATCGCCAGCAGTACGGCATCAAGTGCTCTATCAAGGCCGCCGAGGGCTTCCTCTACTGCCTAGAGAAAGCATTCATGTTTGTGCCGAAACCTGCGACCTACATCTCTTACGACCAGACAGCTAGTATCACGTTCTCGCGTGTGAGTGGTGCCGTGTCGGCATTATCGACATTCGATATCCAGGTGGTTATGAAGAGCGGTCCATCGCATCAATTCAGCAACATTAATAGAGAGGATCTGAAGGCGTTGGAGGACTTCTTCAAGCTCAAAGGACTTCGGGTCAAGAACGAGGTGGATGAAGAAGCTAACCTGATTGCGGCGGCACTCCGTGAAGAAGCGATGGATGATTCCGAAGAGGAGGTGGTCGGACCCGGGGCTGACCGAGGATCTGCCGACGAGGATGAGGAGTCTGTCGACGAGGATTTCCGGGCCGAAAGCGAGAGCGACGTGGCGGAGGAGTACGACTCGGCTCACGAGTCGTCGGGCTCCGGTAGCGCAGAGAGTGGTGTGGACGACGACGAGCAAGACGCGGAGATGGATGACGTCGACGGGGAGGAACAAGAAGAAGAGAAGCCGAAACCGAAGAAGCAGAAGAAATAGTCCATTTCTTTTCTTAGGTTTACATCCTTTATAAACCTATGCCGCTATGTCGGTTGGCACTACTGGTTAATGATTTTCAGGGCGGATAAAACTTGGCGTTAGGGAGCGATTGTTGGCCAGCCCGCCTATATTCTTGTCCAATTTCGTCGGTTCGTTTCTCGGTCAGGTTCGCACTTGTCTATGCTATCGAGGCGGGTAACATACGTAATGGTATTGCTCTCTTTGCCGGGCAAACAGGAAAATGCTTATGAGAGGAAAAGCGGTTGCGGCAATAGTAGCAGCGGCTTTCCTGCGAAATTATAATTACTGTCAAGCAGCTCAATGTAGATAATTGTGTAAATACAGAACTCCGTGATGAAGTCGCCGTAAACCCCGAACGTGAAGGCCTCTCCGGTATTTGTTTGTCAAATACTCAAAAGTAGGCGAGCCTTGTGCGTCGATTTTGCTGCCCTTGTAAGTAGTTTCATGTTTCCTCACAAGAGACTGGGTCATGATAGGATGTGTATAGCTCGGTCAAATAAAGCATACAAACATCATATGTTACATGGAAAAGGGCAGCTAAATACGGTCGGTACCTGCAGAGTCGTACACACATCATGCAGTAGGCAAGTACCCATAGAAAGGCGGGGGCCTCGGCTCAACATCGACGACAAGCCGGCAGGCAGGCATTGTACAAACCGGGTAGGTATCTTATTATTACAGGTAAGCAGTCTAACACATGATCCTAGAGCACACAGGCATTTGTTTACAATCGTATTTGGATTTGTATGATCATGTCTAACTACATTGGTTAACTTTGTCTTTAACCCGATGTAAATCAGACTCATTCCCGGCAACATCCCTATATCCAAAGAGACCGAAGGCTCTTTTTCTCGGTTGTACGTCGCTGATCGCCCTTGGGGTTCGAACGGGGCAATTCAGTTCTAGATCTTGAATGGGAGCAGTGTAGAGTTGATGTCGAATTGCTTACATATCAGTTAGACACATTGTCTATATTTTACTGTGTAGTATTAAATTAGGTGACCTCTCAACTATTTTCTGGGTATCTTTTCAAGGCATTCCATCGCCTTTCTTATTTCACCCTACGTCACCGCCGGTACGAGAATCATACCTCCTGAAAACATGGAGACGTCCGGTACCGACACAGAGAGCATGGTTGCCAAACAACAACATCCCGTCATCATCATAGGCGCAGGTCTCGCAGGTCTAGTGGCAGCCTTGGAGCTAACGCTCCGGGAAATACCCGTCGTCATAATCGACCAGGAAGGCGAGCAGAGTCTAGGCGGACAGGCGTTCTGGTCCCTGGGCGGACTCTTCTGTGTCGACTCGGCGGAGCAAAGACGCATGGGGATCAAGGATAGTCGGGAACTCGCGCTGCGCGATTGGTTGGGCTCGGCGGGGTTCGACCGTCTCGAAAGAGAGGATTACTGGCCTAGGAAATGGGCCGAGGCTTTTGTGGATTTCGCGGCTGGCGGGATGGAGGAGTATGTCAAGAAGCTGGGATTAGGTTTCTTGCCTAATGTTGGTTGGGCGGAGAGGGGGGATGGGCGCGCGGATGGGCATGGGAATTCGGTGCCTAGGTTTCATATTTCTTGGGGGGCGGGGCCGGAGGTGGTGCGTGTTTTTGCGGACCCGGTGCGCGAGATGGAGGGGAAGGGGTTGGTTGGGTTTAGGTTTAGACATGCGGTTGATGAGATTATTGTCGATGGGACGGGTAGAGCGAGTGGTGTGCGTGGCAGGGTGCTCGCGCAGGATGAGGTGGAGAGGGGCGTGAAATCTTCGAGGGATGTCGTGGGGGAATTTGAGATCAATGGGTCAGCTGTGGTGATTGCAACAGGCGGGATCGGAGGAAATGTCGAGGCGGTAAAGAAGGCGTGGCCGATCGATAGACTCGGGCCTAAGGTACCGGAGAACTTCGTCGTTGGCGTGCCGGCTCACGTCGACGGGCGGATGATCGGCATCGCTGAGAAGACGGGCGCAAACGTCATAAACCGCGATCGTATGTGGCATTATACCGAGGGGCTGCAGAACTGGGCGCCCATATGGCCGGGCCATGGGATTCGCGTTTTGCCGGCGCCGTCGTCGCTCTGGCTCGATGCAAAGGGGCAGAGGTTGCCGCCTTTCCTGTTCCCGGGGTCGGATACGCTGGCTACACTGAAGTATATATGTAACACGGGCTACGATTATACCTGGTTCGTGCTCAACCAGACCATCATTGCGCGCGAATTCGCCCTGTCCGGGTCTGAGCAGAACCCGGATCTTACGAGCAAGAGCTTCTGGCAGCTGCTCAAGAGCCGGCTTTTCAGCTCCAAGGGTACGGTGCCGGTGCAGAATTTCCAGAAGCATGGGAAGGACTTTGTGGTACGCGATAACCTTGAAGATCTCGTAACTGGCATGAATGAATTGGTCAAGTCAACACCCGAAAGAGACGGAGTCGAGCTCGATTACGCAGCAGTAAGGACGACGATAGAGGCCCGCGACGACCAGGTCGAAAATAGTTATTGCAAGGACGCGCAGATCATGCTCATCCGCAACGGCCGTAATTACTGGGCGGATAGTCGGAGCC
The DNA here is from genome assembly GCA_022579005.1 of Poronia punctata. NCBI lineage: Eukaryota > Fungi > Ascomycota > Sordariomycetes > Xylariales > Xylariaceae > Poronia > Poronia punctata. Next base: position 10,158 of record MU401866.1, read on the forward strand.
GGATCGCGGCGCCGCATCGCATACTCGATCCGAAGCACGGCCCGTTGATCGCTGTGCGTATGAACCTCCTGACCCGTAAAACGCTTGGTGGGATCGAGACGAATTTGCAGAGCAATGTGATGAAGGCGAATGGGAGCCCCTTTCCAGGCCTGTATGCTTGTGGTGAGGTGGCTGGGTTTGGTGGAGGGGGCGTTCATGGATATAACTCGCTCGAGGGCACTTTTCTTGGTGGTTGTATCTTCTCGGGACGCGCTGCAGGACGCGCGATCGCGGACGAACTCCTGACCTAGAAGATAGAAATAGTGTTATTTTCCAAATGTATATAGCTCACCGTATTCGGGTTGTAATTCGTCTTCGTTCCCGGAACTACGACCTATAACATATATCTACTACTCTTCTTCTGTCGTCCTAGAAGTGTAGCATACGTGAGATACTTTCTCGGATGTGCTGCACGTGTATCATGGAGAACAGAGAAGTGTAGGGGCAAGCCACAACGCGTTAACCATTATTGACAGCTGTAACTGACGCACAAGTATTTTCTCTCTTTCTTTTTACCTGGATACCTACACGAATGGAATATATATCTATCGGCTGAACATATATGGGTTGGGAGGCTGCATAACTGATTAGCCCGCGAAATCTCCCTTTTGCGAACCTCGCGACCCCTGACAAGACCAGCGCCTTGTTCCAACGCCCATTGCCTCGTCATTGTATCACGCCTTGGTACTCTCCAGCACGGCTTTGACCATCGCGTTTCCAACTTCGATCGCACCAGGGAATCGGGGCTCGAAGAAGCGCTGCGTCTTGACGAACCGATCTTTCCAAGTCTCGAAATGGCCGAGGCTGACGCACTCGGCCCAACCGCGAGCCGCAAAGGTAAACTCGAGATCGTCACTTCGAAACGCCTTGTCCTCAGCCGCCACGCGCACCGCATCCTCGAGACGAGCTGGGTTGCGGAACAAACTCTCCGTGACACCGAGCCAGAGCCGGAACAGCGGGGTGCTGCAAATCATATGATCGTACGGCACGATGCCCAACGCGCTCCAACAGTCGACCATAGCGAGCAGACTGAGATGGCTGTTGGGCAGTGGTGCCGAGTCGGCAGCGGCAGCGGCGGCGGGCTGACCTAAGCTGAACTTATCGAGAACGTCGTCGCGCAGCAATGGCTTGCCACCCCATTTGGGGTTGTCGTCGGACCCGAAAACCTTCTCCTTGGCGCGGAAGACACGCTCGCGGAGCTCAGCATGGTGACCGCCCAACATCAACTTGTATAGCTCCGTGACCGATTCGGCATATTGGTTGATCTGCTTCTTGGCTTCCGGGTTCAGGATGGCAAGACCGGCGTATACGTGCCACTTCTGGCTGTAGATACGCATCATCAGGTTGATCTTGACGTTCTCGATCCCGCCCACATAGCGAGCGCTTTCCCACGGGAATTGGCTAGACGAGTGCCAGGCTTTGCCCATGCTGAGGAAAGCGGCGTGGGTAACGGCTTGAGTGTCGGCCGTGATTCGGTCGTGGTCGTGTGCCGTGAGGTATACATGCTTGGACCGAAGGCAGCGAAGGACCGTCTCGACTTTCGCAAGAGACGCGTCAGAAGCGCGATGCTTGATTAAGACCTAGGAGCACCGCCGCTTATTAACGTGACCACCACTTTTAAACGGTTCTGCCGGGCATATTTACCAGAGGCTGATCTTTGCTATCCACTCTGGGACCATGCAAAGAATGACAGGACACGATATCGACATCCGGGGGCAGATATTGTTCGAATGCTTTGATTTCAGGGTCTTTACACGATGTCTGGCCTCCAACGATAGCGTTTTGCTTGGTGGCTAATCTCGCATCTTAGTACATATTTGAAATCGCCTGATAGTTCAAGACACATAACTGGAAAGCGCATACAGGGACCATATTCTCGGACCACATGGCCTATACCAATGGCTTCTACACTGTAGATGATATAGTCACTAGCTCGAGACACTAAATGGCCATTTCGGAGAATTTGTACATTGGTCTAAACAATTCTCAGCATTGACCTTTGAGAATGAGCTATATGAAGTATTATTCACCCTGCCAGAGAACTCCTCACTGAGTTGCTCGTACTGATCCTCCTTATCACAGGCCATAACCCTGCCCAACCTCTGTTAGTATATCACGGTCTTTTTTTAATACAATTATTGGTAGTTCGTTTTGATATGGTAAATCTGCAGACAATTAGTACAAGGATTGACACATCGTTGTTCAAAAGGCTGAATAAAGTATGGGGTTGTGCTTCAGACGAAAATTGTTAAGGTAGCTGAGAGTTGACATCATGGAAAGCCAACGGCTACACTGGGGCCGGAACGGCTGATCCAGGGAACCGAGGGCAATGCTCGAGCCAAATGCGCTCAAGTCATCATTGCAATAAAGGGTACAAAAAGGAATATTTGGAGCGGTGGGTGGGAGAGCTTACCAATGAAGATGTTGAGGCTCAGCTATCGCTAGGATAGCATTGTTCAGAATGCTTGCTTACTTCCAACCAGCGTCGCTGAGCCTCCGGGCATACATCTTGCCCATGTCGCCCATGCCAATTATGCCGACAATGAAATTCTCCATTTCAGGCGGAATGGTCGGGGTCGTGTTCGAAGCCATCGTCACAAACCTGCGTCCAAGTCTACCAGACGGATGACGAAACAGAAAACAAAGATTTGACAGAACGCAATCGCAGGTTGTAAAATTGAACACAGCAAGCGCGTTACATAGTTAAACCAAGTTCCCGCCCGATGGGTCGTTGCTTGGAAGCGACACACACAAGTGAGGGAAGGAAGTGAAGCAAGAGAACCCAGGTTGGTTGTGTGCTGTAGAAGAGAAAGATTGAAGTGTCGGACAGCAGCAGACAAATTTTATAAGCGTGAAAAGTTTCGGTGGGGCTAGAACTTGAGGCACCCTAGCTCGGACCGGGAAAATGCAGCGCCCAGACCCCTAGAGTCCCACCACAATGGCCAATAAGCTTGGATGCGCATTCCCATCTTTAGCCCCACTTCCTCACTACGAGTACGAGCGTAATGCAAAATGGAGTACTTTACCTAATACCTAAGGTACAAGGAAGTCGAGATTGTGCACTTCTAGATACTTGTTTTGTAGTTGATCTCGTGGGCTGCGATCCTGGTAAGCTATGTATCTGTAAGCACCTAGTTGTACTCACATAGGTACCATAGATGAATGTGCCTGGCCTGGAACCCGAACAAACACACATTTGCTACCTACGAGTCCATCTCGTTACGTGTTGGTTAAATTATTGCTGTCCGTTTCGAAGCGTCACCTAAGAATCATTAGTGCTGTTTCGACAGACCGTATCCTTTCCTAGGCCTCCTCGAATTGGGGTTTTGGTGGTCATGGAAGGTCTTTTTGCTCTGGGATCGAACGGCTCAGGCCAGTTAGGTCTAGGGCATAAAGAAGACGTTTCAGTCCCAAAGCAAGTTATATTCAGCCAGCCCCTACGGACAGAGGATGTGACCACACACGTAGCAGCCGGCGGCAATCATACAGTTCTTATCACAGCGCTGGGAAAGGCATACTGGAGTGGTGATTACGCATTACCGGCCAAAGATAAGGAAGACACCAAACTGGTATTCACGGAGCTACCCCTCCCGAAGCCTTCGGATACAGCTCCGGTCATGTACGCCGCTTGTACATGGGATTCCACGGTTTTTGCCGTTGGCGATAGTGATGGACGGGCTACGGAGATATATGTTTGTGGTACTGTCGAAAACGAGGAGCCCAGATTCACAGCAAGCGAGGAGGGACAGAGTGGACCTCTGCTCATATCAGACTTCCCACCCGCCGGAACAGCCATAACAGGCATCGCAGCCGGATTCAGACACATCGTAGTTGTTCTTGACAATGGCGACGTGTATGGTTGGGGAAATGGACGGAAAGGACAGCTCGGCCAGCTAGAAAACGAGAGCGATGGCAAGGATACTGTCCGCCATCCCAGGAAGATTGAGGGTATTCCGTTCAAGGTATCGAAGGCAGTTTGTTCTCAATACGCAACCTGCGTCATAGCGGAACCCGGTGACGGAAGGATCATGGTTTTGGGCGCCGACAAATGGGAACTGAAAAGCCAGGCGCCTCGTGAAGTCCCCAGCTGGAAAACCATAACAGCCAGTTGGGGAGGCATATACATTCTCAAACGAGATGGCGAAATCGTTTCCTGGGGCCGAAACGATCACGGCCAGCTACCGCCCCCTGGGCTTCCGGAGCTTTCACAGATTACCGCTGGAAGTGAGCACGTCGTCGCTTTGACTCAAGCTGGTGAAGTGCTGGCATGGGGTTGGGGTGAGCATGGTAATTGCGGACCTCACACGGATGGAAAGTTTGGCGACGTCAAAGGGCGTTGGAACGTTCTCGCTTCATTGAAGAATCTACCTGAAGGGTCGAGTATAACAGCTATAGGGGCTGGTTGCGCAACAAGCTGGATTAATATCGCGGTAGATGGTATCTTCTTATGACCGCATTCTCACATTATTCTTCTGGTCCGAACGTTTCCCAAAAGATATCTCGAACAGCCACGTTATAGCTACGAACAATCTCCCAACAAAACATACATGTGCTCCTCATCGCACCTTAGTCCCCGAATACGCCGAATCCGCGGACCTGGGAAAGCCGCTGCGTCGGGTCTATCTGGGTCAGGCTTGGACTAGGTCCCGTTTCTGCACCCGGTTCTGCGTCATGCTGATTCACCATCATGGTGCGCATGTTCATCGTAGTTGAATTCTGGACTCGGATCAGTATAACACAGGGACCCAGCCATGGTGAGACCTAGAAATAAAACTTACAGGGTTATCACTAGCATCCCAACCCAAACGCACATTCTCCTCCTCGTCACCATCTTCGCCCACATGGACGGGCTCCCATTGCTCGTCGTTGTCCTGTGGTACGAAGAGTGACTCTGATTCGAACGTAGCTGGCGGCGGTCGTTGGGGCGGACGCTCTACAGGCGGCCTCAGCGAGGGGATAGGGTATAGACGAGACTGCGGTTGTTTCATGGCGCCGGCTCGAGGGGCTGGCGTACGAGAGTTTCCTCTGCTGGCTGCTTCGAGTTGTGGAGCGACAGGCCCTCTCTTATTAGCTCGTGTCTTCTTCACTTTGGGGCCGATTACGCCTCGTTCCCCCACTGTCATCAGAAGATACTCGCATCGTATACCATCGGCGTTATACGTCAGTTGCATTGGCTTGGCTGGCGTCGAATAATTGGCGGAAATGCCGGTCCCTAAGAGCGCGGCATGTTGAATAACAGCGCGATAGTCCTTGACACTGATGACGATGTGAAGGTTGTCTTCAACCTGAAAACTGTCGAATTCTTCTCGCTCTATAGCGATAGATGTTTGTAGCGGTTTTTTCAGTACCTCTGCGATCACGTTAGAGGGGTTCCAGCCATGCTAAGGGTAAACTCACCCTCCCCGTTGGCAGCTTTCTCGGTGAAGCACGTGAAGTTGACAATGTCTCCATCGGAATGGAAGTCTAGATAGTCGATACCGGGCCCAAAATGATCCATGAGTTGGCGCAACGTCCTCGATGAAATGGACCAGTTATTTGTGGCTTGCGTTTTATCAAATTTGGCGTGGACTGGAGGGCTGGCCTCGAATGGCAATCGGTATTTTGTAGTTATGCCTCTTGTTCTGAGCGAGTATCCAAATATCAGACTTGGAAGTTGAGCTTACCATTCCGGAAGACAATCCTAGCAACAAATCTACTCTTCTTTCCAGGCTCATCGATCACAACAACGTCACACCGTTCGATAGTAGTGTCTTTTTCTCTGTCGTGATGTGAATCTCCAGTCCGGTTCCGGAAGAGGGACATCAACGCCTACAGAAAGATGAGACGAAGAGTAAAGAAATGACCTAGAGCCATCGCCCCTGACCTACCCTGTTGTACAGTTTGCAGAAGAACTTATCGCTGTTATGTCCAGCGTAGTGGTACTTGGAAAAGAAACGATTTGTGGCAAAAGTGATAGAGGCGTATGCCGATTTAGATATGTTGATGGCGGTAAAGACAAGCTTGAGGCCAGGAAAATAAAAGAGTATCTCAGCATGTGCCCTGATTTCATCGTTGGGATATTCCCTCTCGTCGGTGTCAACATACCCTGTCTTTTTTAGCTTCTAGGGACACCTCGTCACTAAATTTGTTCAAGCATGCAAGTGCTTCCCGAAGGATGCTGACGGCATTTTCGCTCAGCGTGAATTTGAGGACGGCCATAGTTTGCAGTTGCTTTATCTAAGCCAAGTAGAAGCGGTTTCGGCGACTTGGACTGAGGGTAAGAGGTAAATGGCCAAGGGTACAATAATTATATGTCTTTTGAAATTGGCGTTCGGGATACAGCCGCCGCCTTGATGCAGATAATCTATTTGGACAAGAACGTCCTCGCCATCTGATAAGCCTCGGGGGTATACTAGTAGTCTAAGGGTTTGCGAGTGAAAGACGTGATAGTACCAGATAGTCCTTTATCTACCAAGCTGTGTGGTGTTCAACAGAGGTCGTAATACGGAGGTAGGTCTTGGCTGTCATGTACGAGTAGGTACCTAGAACATGTACTTGCCTGCATTTGAACATAGTACGGCGGACAAGAGGGGTCACTGTTTGTTTATCGTTTTTTTGTCCAAATTTTGTATTAAGTACACCTAGGGGCTTTAATAGCCAAGCGGTTAAAAATATAATTGCATATATACAAGTTTATTTTTAATTGTACTTTTTTTTATTATAATTAAGCTATATAAATATAAGCTATTTTTTAACACGTTATATTTATATAAAGTAAAGTTAAATGTTTATAAGTATACTTATAAGTAATTAAATTAATTTAAACTTAAATAAAAAATATAAATACGTAGTAATTATTTACCTTTTTTTATAACTAAAAACAAACTTATATAACGTTTATTTATATAACTATAACTTAACTTTATTTTTTAAGTTTTTTTATAATAGTAAAACTATTATTTATTATTTATATAATATATAAAATAACTTAAAATAAATTAACTTTTTAGCTTTTTATTTAAAATAAAAAAAGCATATTTTTATATAACTAAAAACAACTTATATTAGCTAAAATTAACTTAAGTTAAACTTATAATAGCTAGTATTAGCTTAAACTTTTTTACTATAGCTTATATTGTTAACTATTAAGCTTTGCTTTTAAAAAAGCTAAGCATACTATAGTGCTTATAATATAATATTTTATTTATACAATATAGCAAAAGCTTAACTAATATAGTACTAAGTAATAAAATTATTAATTTAATAGTAAATATGCTTAAATAAAAACTAAAACATTATTTATATATTATATAAAACTAAAGTATATTAAGCATATATACTATTATATTATAACTAATAGCAATGCTAATTATATAAAAATTTATAAGTTTATATAAGCAAGTACTAGTAAAGTTATAAACAAGCGTTATAAAAATAAGCAAAAAAAAAAAATATTAGTAATAGTATTAATATAACTATTTACATAGTAACTAAAAAAAAGTACTATATTAAAAGCGTATAAATAACTAACTTATTATTGCTATAATAAGTTATAGTAATTAGCTATTAAATTATATTAATTACTTGTAAATTTAAAAATTAGCTTAACTTTATTTAATACTTTAAACAAAATTAGCTTATTAAATTATTATAAGCAAAGCAAACTAATTACTATATTATTTAATTAGCAATAACTAAAAATAGCGTACACGTTATAAAGCTTAAAATTAAAAAAAAGTTTTTAATTTTGTTTAAAAATATTAAAAGCAAAATTATAGCTAGCAGTAAAAAAGCTATAAGCAACATTTTTATAATTAATTTATATTTTTTATACTTTTTTTTAAGCTTAATTAAAACTTTAACCCTTTAAAGCTGCTGTTAAAGTTTAAAAAAAAACCTATATAGCTAAAAATAAAAGCAAGCAAAAGCAAAGCAACTTTAATTAAAAAAAAATTAACGTTAATTAAAAAAAAATAAAAGTTAGCTAAATAAAATCTTGCTTAAATAAAGCAAAAATTAATTAAGTCTAAGCTTAATAAAAAAAGTAACTATAAACATTTTTTTATTTTAAAACAAGCGCTACTACTAAAAAGTAAAGTAAACAATAGCAGCACTAGTAAAGAAAAAAAAAAAAAAAAAGTAAAAGTTTGTTTTAATCTTTTAAGCTAGCATTATAAATATATAATATAGCAAAAAAAAAAAACAATAAAGTAAAGCTAAACTAAGCAAAGCAATAAAAAAAAACGTATACTTTAATTGCTTTGCTAAAGAAAGACGTAAAGCATATATATGCAAGAAAAAAGCATATTAAAAATAATAAAAAACAAAAAAAAAATAGTACAAGTTAAAAAATAGTTACGTAAAATTATATAAAGTTTTATAAAGTAGTATAATTTAGTTTAAATAGTAAAGCAATAGTATTAGTTTAAATAAAAATAAATAAGTATTTAATTTAAAGGTTATTATTTATTTTATTATTTTTTTTAGCAACTTAAGCTTTTTTAAACTACTAGTTTGCTTAGCTAACTTTAATAAAATATAATCTTATAAACTTTAAAATTTAAATAATAATAATAAAGCTAGTTTTTACTTTATATACTTATAATATATAAAGTTTTTTTTTAAATAAGTATACTTTTTTAAATAAAAATACTTATATTTAAAAGCATTAATTATATTAAATTTATATTAGTATAATATAGTAAGTTGCTTATAAGTATTTATTATATTTTATAGCAAGTAAGCATATAAATTAATTTTATTAGCTTTTATTAACTTGTTTAACTTTTTTACTTTATATTATTAAGTAATATTTAATAATTAACATATTAGTTATTAAGGTTAAGTATAGTAAATAAGTAATATAAAACGCTAAAAATAATATAAAGTTATTTAAGTTGTTTATATATTTAGTAGCTGTTTTAAAGCAAAATAAAGTTTGTAGTTTTATTTTAAAGTACTAGTATAAAAATATATAATATTATAATTTAGTTAATAAAATAAAACTAAAACAATAAGCTAACGTTTTTAATATAATAAAAATAGTTTTAAATATAATTAATATTAGCAAAGTAATATAAAGTTATATAAAATTATATATATATATATATACTAAAATAAAGTCTTGCTTTTTTATAGCTTATTTTACTAAGCTTTAATATGTTAATTTTTAGTACTTTTATTATATAAAAAGCAAAACTTTTATAGTAATAGCTATATAAAGTAAAGTTGCTTTAGTACTTGTTTTAGCTAAGTTAAATATAGCTTAAGTTTAGCTTTAAAAGTATTATTTTTTTATAATTAAAGTTATTAAGTAATGTATAATACTTTAGCTATATTAAAAAAAAAAAATAGGTTACTGCTATTATTATAGTTTTTTTTTTATAGTTAGCATAAATAATTTAAAAAATAAAGCTATATTTTTTAATAATATATAAGTACTAAGTAAACATTGCTTATGCTATTAAAGCTAAAAAGCTAATATAAAACTAAAAAATAAACTATAAAAATATGTTAATACTAGCATATATTTTAAATTTATATTTAGTAAGCTTAAAATAGCTATTTATATACTATATATAGTTTAGTTTAAGTATAGTTTATTTAATATAGTAGCAATAGGCTTTATATAGCTTTGCTTTAATTAAATTAATATAAATTTTTAGTAAATTTAAAATATTAAATTATAAAAAATGTTTATTTAGCGTTATTAAACGTGCGTATATAATAAACTGCGTTTAAGTTAAAAAGTAAAAGCTTTGCTATGCTTTTTTTTAGTAAAAAAAAGTTGTAGTTGCTTTAATTATATTTATATAAGCTTAATAAGCATGTAGCAAAATATTTGCAAGTTATATTAAATATAACGTATACTAATTAAAATAATAGTAAACCTTTTACAATTTAATATAAATATAAAGTTAATATTAAAATAGCTATATTAAAAGTATAACTTTTAAATATAAGTTTAAAGCTATAAGTTGTTAATTATATAAGTTTAATAAAAAAGTATATTTTAGCGCTTTAATGCTAAATAAAACGCGTTTTATTTGCAAGTAACTAAAAATTAAATATTAAGTTTATTAAAAATTATTATAACTAATGTTTTAATTTTATATTATTTAATAATCTAGTCTTTATAAAGGTTAAAGTTAAGTAGTTTGTATAGCATTTTATATAAAGCATATAAGTATAAATATAAAAGTAAAAAAAAAAAAAAAACAATAGCTAAAAATGCTATAAGTAATATAAATACAAGCTTAATTAATAAGGTAAAGTAAAAAAAAACAAGGAAAATAAAGCTTATATAAACTTGTATAAAGTTATAAAAAGTTATATAATATTAAATATAAGTATATTATATTATTATAATATTAAATAAATAAATAAACCTTATTTTTAAAATAAATACTAATTAAATA
>MU401867.1:0-20578 GCA_022579005.1 Poronia punctata
CTAAGTATTATTATAATTTTTAGCTTATTACTATTTAGTTAAGCAAAATTATAATTAAAATTAAAAATTTAATAGTTTAAAAATAATTAACTTATATTAGCATTAAAAGTGTGCTAATATATAAACTTAAAATAAAAAAGCTTTAAAAGCAATATAATAATAGTTACTTAGCAAAAGGCTTAATAAAATAATAATGCTAAAAAAAAGTAAATATTAAAATAAGGTTATAAATAAAAAGAATATATAAAGCTAAGTATAAGCTAATAAGTTAATAAAAAAACAGCTTATAAAAGCTAATAAATTAATTTAATTAATAAAATTAAAAATAGGCCTAATTAGTAAATATACTTATAAATACTAAAATTATTCAAAATTAATAACTTAAAAAAAAAGTAGTATAACAAGGTACCTAGCTAAAAAACCTATTTACTAAGCTATTTATATATAAATTACCTATTAACTAAAGCTACGCTAACTAATAGCTAAAGCTTTGCTAGTTATACTTTTTTTAATTTTTTTAGCCAGTTTAGTTACTTATTTAGCTAACTAAATAAAAGTTATTTAATATACTTAGTTTTTAAAATTGCTAGCAACATTACTTTATAACTACCTTATTGCTTAAACCCTTATAATTTAATAGTATACTTAACTTACTTATTTTTAGCTATAGTTTTAAAAGCTTTAATACTTTTTACTTTTTATATATTATATAAAATACTTGCTTAAAGGTTTTTTTAAGTTTTTAACCGTTAATTATTTAATAACTAGCTATATAAGCTGCCTAGCACTTTATTAGCTTTTTATTTAATTTTATTAATAAAAGTAATAAAATATTAGCTTTTTATAAGTACTTTTTTAAAAGTTTTTATATATAATATTAACTTATACTTTTATATTTATATTTATAATAACTTTTTTTAGCTTTTGCTTATTACTTAAAAAAACTATAGGTACTATTTAAAATAGCGTTATAGTACTTAACGCTTTATATAACTTTATTAAAGTAAATTAAACATATTAACTTATTTTAGCTTAGTTTTTAACTTTTTATTTTTAAAATTTAATTAAGCTATTTAAATATTTTATATTTTATTTTTAAACTATTTTAGTAGTTTTTACTTAACTTTGCTTAATTAGTAATTTAATACTAATAGCTTATTTTTTAAACAATACTTAGCTATATAGCCTTTTTTACTATAATAATAGTGCTTTATAAAACTATTGCTAGTGCATACTAATTTGCTTTAATTTTAATTTCTTTATTGCTTAAATAAGTTACTAGTTTTTTTTAAAATTATTTAAGCGCTTTTAAGTTATTTACTAGTTTTCTTTTTACTTTAGCAAGCGTTTAGCATATTTTTGCTTTTATAGCAGTTTATACTTTTTACTAGCATAATACTAAATACTTTATTATTTTTTAGCTTTATAATATATTATTATTATATTATTAAATAATATATATTACTTTTTTAAAACTTTTTTAGTTTTTTTTAAAGCTTATATTAATAGTTAAAAGCTAAATAGCTATTATTTTTTAATAATATAGCGCTTTTAAGCTTTTATATTAACATTTGCTAATAAATTTGTTTTTTTAAGTTTTCTTTTTTACTATTTTATTTTATATAGCTATTTTAAAAAAGTTCACTTAAATAGCTTTAAGTTAACGTTTTTTTGCTAAATAAACTTTTAAAAGTTTTTAAAAGTAGCCTTTTTTTTAAGTTATTATAATTTAGCATATTTTAATAAGTACGCTAATTTATTTAAATTTTAAACTTAGCTTATATTAAAGCTTAAGCAATTTATATTAAATTTTTATAGCTAGGCTTTTGCTAATTGCTTTTTTTTATAGCTATAATTTAGTTTTTAATTTTTATAGTAATAGCATTTTACTTTAGCTGCTTATAGTTATTATAAGCTAAAAGCTTAAGGTTATTATATTAGCACGTTAGCTATTACTTTAGCTTATAAGCATTGCTTAGCAATGCTTAGCTTAAAATAAAGTAGCTAAATAGCTATATAAGCGCATAAGCAGTGTATATATAACTTATTATATTTTTTTTTGTTAGCTAAAAAATAAACTTTATTTAAACTATATTAATAAGTATACTATTGCTATTAACTTATTATATATTTTCTAGCTTTTTAAAAATTTTATATTGTTTTATTATTGTTTTATTATTGTTTTATTATTGTTTTTAAATATAAAACATTTTAAAAAATACTTTAAACAACGCAGCTTAGTTTTATATAACGTATATAATTAAATTAAAAATATCTTTAGTACTTAACTTAGTTAAGTTAATAAGAGTATAGCTATGCTAAATTAAATAAGCGCTAATTTAAAATATTGCTTTAATAAATTAACTTAATAAATTATAGCGCAATTTAAAAGTAATAGTAGCGCTTTATAAGCGCTTTTTAAAAGCTAGCTAGTAGTTGCTATAAAGGCTTTTTATATAAAGCCTTTATATGCTTTTTTAAAAAAGCCTTTACTTATACTAGCAAAGTTTAATAGTAACTATAATAAGTAAGCTTTATAAAAATAGTTTATAAAATTTAAAATTGCTTAAAATGCTAAGTTTATTAATAATAAGCATATATAGTAGTATATAATTTATAAGCGTTTTAAGCTTTTTATATAAAAATAATTAATAAGTTTTATATAAAAAAAGTCTAAATAAAAAAATACTTTTTTAATATTTTCTTTATATACTTTACTGCTACTTACTATAACTTTAAGTGCTGCTTATAAGCTATTAGTAAGTATTGTACGCTAAAGTAAAGCTTTTTAAAAAGCTTTAGCGCCTTTTTTTTAAGTTTAAAAATTAATAGCTAAATTTAAAAGCATATAGTAGCTTAATACTATAAAGCTTAGCTACTTATAAAGCACGTTTAATAATAAGCTTTTAAGCGCTTTAATAAGCGTTAAGCTACTACTTAATAATTATATTATATATATTAATTATATAATAAAAGTAGCTAAACAGCTTAAAAGTTTTTTAAGCTATAAGTTATAGTTATAAAATATTATTATAGCTTTTTTTTAATAAACACTAATAGTAACACTTTTATAATAAACGTTTTTAAAATAAAAAAAGTGCGTATATAAAGCTTTTAAAATTTTTAAAAAATTTAATTAAGTAATAAATAAAAAAAAGCTATGCGTTTAATATAAAAAAAGTAGTTACTTTAGTAAAAATTATTTAAACGTTTTAAATAAGCTGCTAAAAAGTATTAATATAAACAATACTAGCTTTGCGCTAGCTACTTTTAAGCTGCTTATAAGTTAAAAACTTAAGTTAAAAATAAATAACTTTTATATATAATTATATATAAAAATCTAAGCTAAAATTAAATAAGTTATTAAACGCTAAAAGCTAAATAAATAGTATTTTATTTACTATAACTATATTAATAAAAAATTTAAAATTTTATAAAAGTTTTATTAATAATAGTTATAAGTATTATATAAAAGTAAGCAATTAACTTATATAGCGCTTAAAGCTTAAGTATATATTTATAAAATAATAAATACTTAAACTAGTAGTAAAAGCATTTTTTGCTTATATATATTTTTTAAAAAACGTACTAGTAATAAATAAAATAATTTACTTATAAGTAAACATTAATAAATATTTAAAACGGATTTATTTATATATAATACTAAAACTTTAATATAACTTAGTACTAAGCAAGTTTAAAAAAAAAAAGTTATTTATATAGCTTATAAAAAGTATATAGTTATTAAATATGCTAAAAGCTTAGTTATATATAAAAATAAATATAACCCCTAGCTATAAACTGCTTTTTTTATACTAATTATAGTTTATATTACTATATTTCCGTTTACTATATTAGCAATATGCTTACTATAAACTATATATAAAATAAATATAAATACTATATTAATAAACATGTTTATAATATTTATAGCTAATATTAATAAAGCCTTTATATTAAAGTAAGTAAGTTTTTTTAAATTTTTTTTTTTTAAAACTTGCTAAATTTATAGCCTTTTTTAATAAGGCTTTATTATATACGTTATCTTTTTATTGCTTAAATATAAATTATATAATTTTTTTAGTTTAAAATAAAAATAAAAATAAAATATAAGTTTTATAAAGCCTTTTTATAATATAATTAAAAAAAAGCTATTAATATTATAAAAAATATTTACTAAGCTACTAAATAAAAGCTTTGTTTATATAAGCAGCTTACTAGCTAGCGCTTTAGTACTTTTTATATATAAACTTAAAAGCAGCTTTTGCTTTTATACTAACTACTACATATTAAATAAAGTAACTTATTATAATAGTTACTTTTTTTTATTAATTTCTAAAATATTTAAAATGCTTTTAAAAGCAAAGTAGTTTATTAAAATTAACATATATGCTATATTTTATAAAATATACATAGCTTTAAGCAAAAAGTAAAAAATAGTATTTTATACTTATTTTAAGTTATTTAAATAGCTTATTACCTTTTTTAGCTTAAGCAGCGCGCTTATAATGTTTTAGCGTTATATTAATAAAGTTTTTATAAGTTTATAAATATTTTTTATATTACTTATTTTAATAATATTTTAATCTTTATAAATAGTTTATATAAAAATTATATAAATAAAGTTAAGTTAATATTAAGCTGCTTATAAAATAAAAGCTTAAACTTAAATATTAATAAAAGTAAGTTTGCTATTAAAAAAATTAAATATTTTAGCTATATTATTAAAATTAACATTAAAATTAGTATAAACTTTAAAAAAAATTATATAATATAAAAATAAAAGCTTTTTATTATGCTTAAAAGCATTTAAAAGTTTTTTAAATTTTTAAACTTTTATAAAGATTTTATTAAAAACTATTTACTTTTTATTATACCTTTTACTTTTTTTATATAAAAAAATACTTTATATATTTAAAAACTAAAGCAAAATAAAGCGTTTAAAATACTTAAACGTTGTTTTTTAGCTAAGCTTTAGTTAGCTTACTAAAACTTTAATAAATTAATATATATTAAAATAAATTGTTTAAAGTAAGCGCTTAAAAAGTGCTTAAACTAATTAAATAATAATAGCTATTAGTAGCTAGTAGCTTATTACTTTTAATAGCTTATGCTAGCTAAAGTAAACTATATAATTTATAATAAAAAGCTTTTTATAATTATAAGCTACTTATATAAATAGTAAGTAAAGCTTTATAATATTATAAAAACGTTTATAGTAATTATAAACTATAAAAACCTTATATATTTTATATTAGCTTAAAAGCTAAAAAACACGCTAAGTAAAATAAGCAATAAAACTAATAAAATTTAACTTTGTTTTTAAATTTTATATAAAGCGCTTAAATAATAAGCTTAATATATTTTTATAAAAAAACAAACCGCTTTTTAAAAACTAAGTAATAAAAAGCTTATAAAGCAAGTTTAAAAGCTACTTTTTAATAAGTAGCTTTTTTATAAATAAGCAAAAAAAGCTATTAATATAATAAGTATATGCTAGCTTATAATAAAAAGTAAAAAGCTTTTTAAAAATAAAAAGTTTTTTAATTATAAATTTTTTATAAAACTTTAAAGCATAGCGCTTAAAAAAAACGTAGCTTATATAAAAGTAATTATATTAATATAAAATAAACTAATAGCTTTTTTTTTTACTTAAGCTTAAAAGTTTTTATTAATAAATATAAGCTTAATATATAAAGCGCGCTTATATTTTATAATTAGTTATAAGTATTTAACTAAAAACCTTTATATATAGCATTAATTTAAAATGTTTATAACTTTTATTTTATAAGCTATTTAAGCTATAAATTAATAATTATAATTATTTTATATAAGTTTTATTAGTTACTTTTTTTTAATAACGTTTACTGCTTTTTAAAAAATTATAATATTTATAGCTAAAAAATAGTTTAATAAAATTAATAATAAGCTTTGCTTAAGCTGCTTTTAATTTTTAAATAATATTAAAGCAAGCTTTTAATTAATTTTATAATAAACTTTTTAGTAAAAAAGCTAAGTAACTTAACTTTTTTTTATAGTAATAATAAACTAGCTAAGCAAAAATATAGTACTTAAAATAATATATATAATAAATATAAAAGCTTATATTAAAAAGTTTATAATAAACTACTAATAATACTATAGCTTTTTAATAATTATAACTAATAATAAAAAATTAAATTAAATTAAGCAGTTTTAAACTTAACTTTATATATTAATAAGTATTAAGTAATGCTTTTTTACTATATACTACTTAAAAATAAATAAAGCTACTAAAAAAGTAAACTAAAAAATATTAGCATATTTATAAGCTTTTATTATATATACGTAGTTTAATTAAATAATATTATTTTTAAGTATAATATTTATAATTAATAATTATAATACTTTAATAATAAAGCTAAGCTTTTTTATTAAAATATATAGCTATTACGTTAATACTATTTTTTTACTTTGCTTTAACGCGTTACTTATAAATAATTTATTAATAAAAGCTAAGCGCTTTATATAATTTTTTTAAAAAAGTATTAAGTTTATTTAGTTTATAATAGTAGTAGTTTAACAATATATAAAAAATTTAGCTAATTAATATTATAAGCTAGCAAAAATGTTTTAAGTAAAGTAATTAATATAGCTTTTACTAAAAAATATTATTATTTTATAGCTTTTATAAAAGCTAGCTTACCTATATATAAAATATAAGACTATATATATAATTAGCTTATAAGTAATAAAGTTAAATACTTTATATAGTATATATAATAAGTTTTATATAAAAGTTATATATAGTACAAAAGCAATCTTTTTTGTTTATAAATATAAAATAATAAATAACTACTACTTTTAGTTTAAAAAAATAAAAAAGCAAAAGCTAAATAAAAAGTAAAAGCTATTTTTAAAGCTTTTTAAGTTAAAAGCAGCTTATAAGCTAAACGCTACTTGCTTATAAAGTAAAAAAAACACGCTATTTTAATAAAAAAGCTTTTAAAAAGCTTTTTAAATATAGTTATATTAAATAACTTTAAAAAATAATATAAAAACGTTTTAAAAAACAATAGCTTAAGTGCTATATTTTTTAAAATATGCTTATAAAAAAATAAAAAAAAGGTTATATAGCTTATATAATAATAATATATAATTAAATTAGTTATAAGTATTGCTTATTTAATTTACTTTTTTTTAATTATAATTATAACTATATATATTTTATATGCTACTTTTGCAACTTTTTTAAAAAAAATCTTTAAAGCTTTTTATAAGCTACTTAGTTATACTAAATAAGCAAAAAAACGCGCAGCTTAAGCAACTTGCTTATAATAAGCTTAAAAATATTTTTTAAAATCTTAATAGCGCTTTAAATGCGCTAAAAAACATTAATAAGCTTATTTTATATATATTAGTAGCGTGCTAGCACTAAAAAAAATATTACTTATATAATATTTAATAATATAATAATTAGCTATAAAAGCAGTATATAAGCTAAATAAAGTAATAAAGCTAGTTTATAAAATAGTTAGCTACTTACTTAAAGTGCTTAAGCATTTTAGCTTACTATTTTTTAAAGCTTTTTATAATAATATAAAAACTTATTATTAATAATAACTTAAGCTATATAAGTAGCTTATAAAATATTAATAAAAATAGTAATAAAAAGCACTTATATAATATTTATATAAGTTATTAATATTAATTTAAAAACTAGCAATATAAAATATAAATTAAAGCTAGTTAAAGTTATTGTTAATAAAAAGCTTTTAATACATTAATTAAGCAATACATATAAAACGTAAAAAAAATAGCTACTTATATTATTATAAACTTTAAATTTTTTAGCACAATTATTATAATAAAGCATATTACTTTTTTTAATAATTAGCTTATAAGCATTATAAAAAATATAAAATACTTATAAATAAAATTAATATAAAAACAATAAAAATTAAACTTAGTAAATATAAAAGTATAATATTTATAAAAGCGCTTATAAGCGTTTATTAGCTACTTAGTAAGCAGCTTATATATAGTTACTAACTTTTTTTTTAAAAAGTTATACTACTTATAATAATATTTTTTAAGTTGTTAAAAAGTATAAAAAACTTTTAAGCGTTGTTAAAATTAGCTATTGCAAAAAAGCGCATAAAAAGCTTATAAATAAATTAAAACAAGTAAAATAAAATAGTTACTATTTAAAAATTAGCACGTTGCTTATAAGCAACTTTTAGCTATAGCTAAACTATATAATTACTTTATATAAATTAGTTTACGCGTATATATAATATAATACGCAGCTAAACATACTACTTTACTTATAATATATATATAAAATTAGTAAAAAAAAAATATTTACTTGTAAATTATAGTTTTTATAAAAAAAAAAGTAAGTATAAAAAGGTTTAATAATAAAAGCCCTTTTATAATTAAAAATAGTAGACCTATAAGCTAGCCCTTTTTTAATTTGTGCAATTTTGCTATATACACTGCTTTTTTATTTAAAAGTACTACTAGGCCTAACTGCTTTTTATACTAAAAAACAAGCGTTTTAAAAAAAAAAACCTTTATATTATAAGCTAAAAGCTTAACGTTATTATATTAGCACATTAGCTATTATTTTAGCTTATAAGCATTGCTTAGCAACGCTTAGCTTAAAATAAAGTAGCTAAATAGCTATATAAGCGCACAAGCAATATATGCATACCTTATTATATTTTTTTTCTTTTTTTGTTAGCTAAAAAATAAACTTTATTTAAACTATACTAACAAGTGCACTATTACTATTAACCTATTACAATAGTTATATATAAAAGCTTTTATATTATTTTTATATTAAGTTTTTTTTTGCTTAGTAAGTAGCTAAAGTAATTATATGTTTTAATTTACTATATTAATAATTTAATTTAAAAAATTATCATTTTAGCTTTTTAAATTTTTATAAAAACTATTATAATAAAAGCTTTTATTAAACAAGCTACTATATAACAGCAGTTTAAAGTAAAAAAAATAGCTTTTACTTTTTTAACTTTTTTAATAGTTGCTAGCTATTAACTAATTATTTATTTTAATAAGTAGCATGTTTTATTTTAAGTTTTTTAGTTTACTATTAGGTTTTTTGCTTTTTTATTTTTAATTATTTATAAATTTAGCTTAATTATTAGCTAGCTTTTTTAGTTTTTACTGCTTATTTTTTATATTAAGTTTATTAAGCTTGTTTGTATTATTACTAGTTATTTTTTTAGCAGTTATAAACTATACTTAGTTTTTAGTTTAAATCCTTTTTTTAAACATTATATTATAACTTAAAAATATAAAAATAAAAAAGTATAAAAGTTTAAGCAATAAAATAGTTATAAAGTAATATTGCTAGCAATTTTAAAAACTAAGTATATTAAATAATTTTTATTTAGTTAACTAACTAAGTAACTAAGCTAGCTAAAAAAATAAAAAAAAGTATAACTAGCAAAACTATAGCTAATAGTTAATATAGGTTTAGCTTATATAAAGTTTATGCACTTATAGTATAGCTAGTAAGTCTTATAAGTAAGTGCTTTATTATATATAAGTAAAAGTTTTTTAAATATACTTAGTACTTATAATTAAGTACTTTTTAATTTAAATAGCTTTAATAACTTTTTATTTTTATTTACTATAACTACTTTATTAGTTTATTAAATATATTATAGCCTTTATACTTTATTAATTATAATTAGCAAAAAGCTAAAAAGCTAATTAATTTATTATTTTTTATTATTTTTTTATAATAACTTTTAGCTAGCTTATTATAATTTTAATTTTTTAAAAATATAATATAAAGTTGCTTATAATAATAATAAGCTTTTACTTTATAATAATTATTAGCTAGCTATTTTAACTATAGCTATACTTTTTGCTTATTAAGCGTTTTATTAAGTTTTAAGCTAAATTATAATAGCTTTAATAAAATATAAATAAAAAAGCTTAAACCTTTTTTTAAATAAGCTAAGATTTTTTTAACTTTGCTTTTAGTATTTTTAAAAGTAAGATTTGTTTATAGCTTAAAAGTTAAGCTTATTATAAAGGTTTTTATAAATAAGTTATTTAAAATTACTAAATTCTAGTTAATAAAAAAATAGCTTAAATTATAAAATTAAGTATTTTTTATAAAAAGCTTTAACTTGCACTATTATTAAAATATAGCTTATTATAAGCTTTAATATTTTAATAAAAAAAGCAATATTATTAAAAGTACTTATATAAGCCCTTACTATTATTTAATTAAAATACTTTTTATAGTTATAAAGTATAGTAATAGTAAAAAACTTTTATTTAAAATAATTTAAGCAAAAATAACGCTTAATAGCGCTATAAGCAATATTTTAGTTTATATATTCTTTTAAAAAAAAATTAGCTACTTATAAACTTTATAAGTTAAAGTATATTAAAGTAATAATTAAATATAAGCTTTTAAAGTTATATAATAATTATTAAAATAATAAAAAACTTTTTTAAATTAGTTTTTTGCTTTAGTGCTATTAAAAAAGGTTAAAATGCTTTAAAAGGTTAAAATAAGTTAAATATTGCTAAAAAACGTAAAAGTTATATAAAAAAATAGCAAAATAGTTAATAAAAACTAAAGTTAAGTTTTTATAGCTTATAGCTAAAGTACTAAAAATAAAGGTAAAAATAAGTTTTAAAGCAAAAAGTAATAGTAAAGTAAAAGTTTTAACTAATTTAAAAGCTTTAAGCTTTAAGTTAATAATAAAAGTTAAATAAAGCTAGCTAAGTATAAGTAAATTATCAAAAATATTGTTTTTTAAATAAAAGCAAAGTTTAATAAACTATTTTAATATTATTTTAAAGCAAAAAGTTTAAGTAATATAAAGTAGTAGCTTAAATTATAACTTTTATTTATAAAATTATAAAGCTTTATAAAAAGTAATATATTAAAAAAAAAGCTATATAAAATAAAATAAGCTAAAATAATAAAGTATAAAAATATTAAAAAGCTACTATTAAATAAAAAAAATATAATAAAAAGGTATTAGTTAATATTTATATTTAGCTAAAATTTTAAAAGTTTTTGCTTAAGCAAGCTATTAATTTTTAAAGTTTTTATTAAAAGTTTAATTTTTAAGCTAGTTTAATTTTTAACTATTAGCTTATATATATATAGCTTTAAGTATAGCAAACCTTTTTATGCTTTATAAAATATATTACCTTTTTTAGTTTATTATAATTTTTAATTTCTTTTAGTTTATTATAATTTTTAATTTTGTTTAGTTAATTAGTTTTTTTACTTTTTTACTTTTTTTACTTTTTTAGCTGCTTATTTTATAGTTTTTTTAGTTTTTTTATATTTTTAGTTTTTTAAATTAATATTAAAAGTATTTTTTAAGTTATAGTTTTATAACTTTATTAAACTAAAAAAATAAGCTAGCTAAGTTATATTTTATAGTTTTAGCTTTATAGCTTAATTTATATAGCTTTTATTGCTTATTTTTAAATTATAATAATTTAATTATTTTTAAAGTTTATAATATATTATTTTTATATTAAAGCTTTTAATTAATTTTTATAGTTTTTAAAGTTTAAAGTAAGCTAATATTTTGTTTTTATTTTTTTAGTTAAATTATTAGCAATTATAAAGACTTACTATATTTTTAGCTTAAGCGCGTTTATATATAAGCGCGTTATTAACTTTTAGCTTTTTATTTTTTATATATAGTTTACTTTATAATAAAAAGCTTTTATAAGTTTTATATTTAAGTAAAATTACTATTATAATAAAATTAAAGATTTTTAAATAAATTACTTTAACTTTATACTAAAAAAAGTTTAATTAAAGTAAATATATTAACTAGGTTTTAAAGGCTTTATATTAATTATAGCTTTATAAAAGTATTTTAAAAAACATAACTTAGTATATTATATATATAATAAATAGCTAAGTAATTAGATTTAAAAAGCAATGCTAAAAAAATACTTATAAATATAAAAATAAAAAATAACCTAGCCTTTTTTAGTTTTATAGCTACTTTATAATATAAAGCATAATAAGTATATATGCTAATTACGTTATAATATATAGTTTATATACTTATAGCGCAGCTAATAAGTTTTATAACTAAATACTTTATTATATTGCTTTTTTTTAAGTTATTAGTTTTTAGTAATAAAATAAGTATAAATATATTTAAAAGTTTTAAGTTTATATTTTTAGCTTATTAATTACTTTTATTTTATACTTTATTTTTAGTTAGTTGCTAGCTTATATTATAATATATTTTAAGCTTATATATTAGTTTTTGCTTTTTATATAATAATACTTTTATATTTTTTATTTTTACTGCTAGTTTTTTAACGTGCACTTATTAATATGCCTTTTTTATAGTTATTTTATATTAGCTTTATTTATTTATAGCTTTTTTATTTAGATTTTAATTAGTTATATTTTAATTATATAATTATAAACTATGCTGCTAATAATAAAGCTAATAAATAACTTAAAAGAATTATTATTTTTAATATTAACTTTAATATTTATTATATTATTAGAATATATATTAATTTTTATATTTATTATATTTATTGTTTTTTTAAATTTAATTATATTTAATATAAAGTAAACTATTATATTTATTACTTTATATATTTACTATTTAATTTTTAAGTATTTATATTAATTACTTTTATTAAATATTATTAATTTTATTTAGCGCTACTTAGCAAATTACTAACTATAATAAAGTATTTAGCTAAAAAACATTTTTACTAAGCTATTTATATATAAACTATATATTAGCTAAAGCTATGCTAACTAATAGCTAAAGCTTTGCTAGTTATATTTTTTTTAATTTTTTAAGCTAGCTTAATTACTTACTTAGCTAACTAAATAAAAGTTATTTAATATATTTATTTTTTTAAAATTGCGAGCAACATTACTTTATAACTACTTTATTATTTAAACTTTTATACTTTTTTTTTATATTTTTAAGTTATAATATAATATTTAGTAAAAAGATTTAAATTAAAAACTAAATATAGTTTATAACTACTAAGCAAATAACTAGTAATAATATAAATAAGCTTAATAAACTTAATACTAAAAATAAGCAATAAAAACTAAAAAAACTAGCTAATAGTTAACTTAAATTTATAAATAGCTAAAAAAAGCAATAATAAATATAGTAAAAAAAGTAAAAAACTTAATAGTAAAAAAAAAAAAAAGTACTACTTATTAAAATAAATAATTAGCTAATAGCTAATAATTTTTAAAAAAGTTAAAAAAGTAAAAGCTATTTTTTTAACTTTAAGCTGCTGCTATATAGTAGCTTATTTAATAAAAGCTTTTATTATAATAGTTTTTATAAAAGTTTAAAAAGCTAAAAAAATAACTTTTAAATTAAATTATTAATATAATAAATTAAAATATATAATTGCTTTAGCTACTTATTAAGTAAAAAAAGCTATAATATAAAAATAATATTAAAGCTTTTATAAATAATTATAAGCAGCTAAAGTAAAATATTACTACTATAAAAATTAAAAATTAAATTATAGCTAAAAAAAAAGCAATTAGCAAAAGCTTAGCTATAAAGATTTAATATAAATTATATAAGCTTTAATATAAGCTAAGTTTAATATTTAAATAAATTATTATTTTTATTAAAATATATTAAATTATAAAAACTTAAAAAAAAGCTACTTTTAATAATTTTTAAAAGTTTATTTAGTAAAGAAAAATTAACTTAAAGCTATTTAAGTAAACTTTTTAAAAGTAGTTATATAAGCTTTAGCATTAAAAACTTAAAAACTTAAAAAAAAAATTTTTTTTAATAAGTATTAATATAAAAGCTTAAAAGCGCTATACTATAAAAAATAATAGCTAACTAGTTTTTTATTATTAGTATAAACTTTTAAAAAAACTAAAAAAGGTTTTAATAAAGTTGTGTATATTATTTAATATATAATAATAATATATTATAAAGCTAAAAAATAATAAAGTACTTAGTATTATACTAATAAAAAATATAAACTATTATATAAGTAAAAATATGCTAAATAGTTACTAAAGTAAAAAAAGTTAATAAATAACTTAAAAGCGCTTAAATAGTTTAAAAAAAATTAATAACTAATTTAAATAATAAATAAATTAAAACTAAAGCAAATTAGTATATATTAATAATAGCTTTATAAAGTACTACTATTATAGTAAAAAAAGCTATATAGCTAAGTATTGCTTAAAAAATAAATAATTAGTATTAAATTTTTAGTTAAGCAAAGTTAAGCAAAAACTACTAAAATAGCTTAAAAATAAAATATAAAATATTTAAATAGTTTAGTTAAACTTTAAAAATAAAAAGTTAAAAGCTAAAATAAAATAAGTTAATATATTTAATTTACTTTAATAAAGTTTTATAAAGCGTTTAATACTATAAAGCTATTTTAAGCAGTAACTATAGTTTTTTTAAGCAGTTAGCAAAAGCTAAAAAAAGTTATTATAAATATAAATATAAAAGTATAAATTAATATTATTATATATAAAAACTTTTTAAAAAAGTACTTATAAAAAGTAAATATTTTATTACTTTTATTAATAAATTAAAATAAAAAGCTAATAAAGTACCAAGTAGCTTATATAGCTAGTTTTTAAATAATTAATATTTAAAACATTAAAAAAGCTTTTAAATAAGTATTTTATATAAAAAATAAAAAATAAAAAGTATTAAAGTTTTTAATATTATAATTAAAAATAAGTTAATTAAGTATACTATTAAATATAGCTTTTATTTAATAGTTTTATAATAAATACTAAAAAATAAATTTTAAAAAGTTTGCTAAAAACATAGTTAGTAGTTAAGCAGCGTACGTTGCTAACTTAATAAGTATAAGTATTAGTTTTTAAAAAAAGTTACTATTTTTTAAAGTTAACAATAAGCTTAGTTCTAAAATAAAATTAATTTATTTAAATATTTTAAAGCGTTTTAGTATATATACTTTAAGTTATTAATAAAAAAGTTACTAGTGCTAAAAAAAGCATAATATATAATAAACTTAATAAAAAAAGTATAAGTACTATTTAGTTTAATTTATTTTATTATAAAAGTTTAATAGTAAGTATTTAAAAAGTACTTTTAAAAAAACTTTTAAATAAGCTATATATAGCACTTAAAAGTAAATATAAAGGCTTTTATTTTATTAAACTTAAAAAAATTTATAAAGCTTTATATTAATTATAAAAGCTTAAATAAAGTAATTATAAAAAATAAAGATTTTTTATTTTTTATATTAAAAATAATAAATAAGCTAAAGTTAGCAAAGATTTTTTTAAAGTTAAATATTTATAATGCTTACTATTTTATTTAAATTAAGTATAATAATAAGTAAAAAATTACTTTTTAAATAAAATATAAACATTTTAAATATATAGTTATACTTTTTAAATAAAATATAAACATTTTAAATATATAGTTTTACTTTTTAAATTAATTAATGCTTTTATAACTTTTTAGGCCTTTATATATATAGTGTTAGCTAAGCTAGTAAATTATATTTATATAGTTTTTTTTAAATAATATTATAGTTTTTTTAAAAAAAATAAAAAATATATAAAAAGCATTTTTAATTAGTTTATAAGCAATTAGCTAAATAGTAACTATTTATAAAACTATTAAAATATAAGTTTTTTAAAACTAAAATAAAATTTTTAAAGTTTATTATTAAAATTAAACAAATAAAACTAAATTTTTAAAAGGTTGCTATTATTTAAAAATAAAAAGTATTAACTTTAATATATAATATATAAGTATTTTTAAAGTTTATAAACCTTTATAAAAAGTTTATAGCTAAATATATAAACGTTACTATATTAATTATAGCTATTTTAAAAAGCTATACTTTATTAAGCTATATTTTTAAATAAACTTTAAAAGCAATTTAAGCGTTTAAAAATATAAAAAAAGCTTTTATATTATTAACTATTTTTTATTACTAAAATAATTATTTAAATATTAAAGTAAAAATAAGTATGTTAATAAAAGCAATATTAAAAATATTATTAAAGCTTTATAAAAATATATAAAAACTAGTTATTTATTAGTTATAAAAGCTTATAAATATAAAAACTAAATAAGTAATAAGCTAGCAAAAGCTTTTTATAATTATAAAAAGCTTTAAGTACTAATAGTAGTACTTTAAAAAATAAATAAAACTTTTATAATATAAATAAATTATATACTTTTAAAAGCATAGTTAATTTATTAGCATAAAACCTTTAAAAAAGCTTGCTTACTAAATATATAAGCTAAAATAGTTTAATATTAATATAAAATACTAATTAAGCATATTAAACCTAGTAATAAACTATTAAAAAAGCTAGATTATATAGCTAAAAAGATTTAATATAAAAATATAATATTAATATTAAAAAAAGCTTTAACTAGTTAATAAGCTATAATAAAAAATATAGTAATTATTAGTAAAGGTTTTTTTTTTAAAAAAAAGGTAAAGTATTAGCTTATGCTATTAAAGTAGCTTAAAAAGCTTTATTAAACTTATACTTATTAGCTTATTTAATAATAAAAGTATAAATTATAAGTTTATAAGCTTATAAATTATTAAACTTTTATTATATAATTATAAATATTTTTTAAAAGCAAAAAAGTAAAAAGTATTAATATATATGCTTAACTTATATAATATATACTATATAAATAATAATAATAACTTATTTAATAAAATCTATTACTAAAAATATAAAAACCGCTTTTTAAAAAAAAAGCTAAAGCTATTGTTTATAATTAATATATTTTATATACTAAAGCTAAAAAATTAGCTTAAAGTAAAATAGCTTTTTAACTAGTAATTTTAATATAATTTTATAAAATAGTTTATAAATTATTAAATAAAAACTTTACTTTTATAAAACTTATAAAATATTATATACTATAAAGCTAAAATATATAAAAAATATTATATTAATAGTAAAAATATATTATATTTTAAAAAGTAGCTAGTAATTTTAGCTTAAAAAGCTTTAATAAAGTAACTAATATATTAGTACTATAATAACTTTAAAATTAAATATATTTAAAAAAACTAAATAGCTAAATTATTATAGTATAAATTTTATTAAAAAAGCTTAAAGCAAAACGTTTAAAAATATATTACTAGCTATATGCTATATAAAAATGCTTAAAAGCTAAAGTATAAGCTTTATAAAAAGCTTTAGTTATTTTTTTTATTAAAGTAGCTTTTTTAAAAAAAATTAGCTTAGATTTTATTATAAAACTTTTTTTATATATTAAAGTAAATAGTAACGTTTATAATATAATTTTAATTATTATAAACTAGTTTATAAAAATAGTGCTATTTATTTTTATATAAAAAACGCTTAATATTGCTAAGCTTATAGCAATTATATATTATAAAATAAACTATTAATATAAGTTTTTTAAAAAAATAGTATATAATAGAAGTAAACTTATTATAAGTAAATTTTAAAAAAGGTTTTATAAAATTAAAAAAACGTATTAATAGCTATTTATTATATAGCATTTTTAAACTAATAATTAAATAAAGTAAATATACTAAACTTTAAAAAATACTTTTATATTATTATTATAAATAAGCTAAATATATAAGTTAAAATGTTGTTAAAAGCTAAGTTTATATATAATAATAGTTAATATACTATTATAAGCTATTTATTATTTAAAGCGTTATATAAATATTATTTAAAAAATATTAAGTATATATTAAAATAATTTTAGCTATAAGTTTAAAAAGTAAAAGAAAAGCTATAATATATTATTAAACTTATATGTTATATACTTTATAAAGATTAAAAGTAAGCTATAAAAACTATATAAAAGTATTATAATAAGCGTTATATACTAAAAAAATTTTAAGCAAGCAATATAATAAAGCTATTAATAATATATTTAAATTAAAGTCATTAAAAAAATAAAACGTTAAGCATACTAAATTAAGCTACTTAAAATTTATTTTTAATTTTATAGTATATTTTTTATATTATTACTTAAGCTATAAATATACTAGCTAAAAATAGTAAATAAATAGTATTATTTAAATTAAAAAAAAGATATTATTTAATATTAAAATAATTAAAGTAAATAAAAATATTTAATAAAATAAAAAAGTTAGCTAGTAAAATATAATATTTAAAAACTAGCTAAGCACTTAGTAAATATAAACTATTTATTAAACTAATATAAAAAAATGTTAAAAAAGTTTATATTAAATAAAATAATAAATAAAGTAGTTATATTAATATATAAGTACTAAAAGTTATAAAATTATAAAACTTAGTTAATAAAAGCTAACAAGCTATTATTAAAATAGTTAACTAAGCTATAGTACTATAAAAATTAAAACTTATATATAATTAAGCTTATAATAACTTTAACTTAATTATTAATATAAAAAATATTATTATTAAGTAAAATGTTAATAGGTAAAAGCTAAAAAGTAACTATTAAAAAAAATACTATACTAAAAAATAATTATAGTTAGCTATTAAAAAAAGCTATAATAGCTAAAATAAGCAAAAGCTATAGCTAAAGTAGTAAGCATATTATAAATTGCTTTTTTTAAATAAACTTAATAATATAAAAAAAATACTTATAATTATAAAATTTATAAAGTAATTAAAAAAAGTCTAGCTTGCTAAAAATAATATTATTAATAAGCTAAAAATGCTAATTTAAATATATATTAAAGTTAGCTAAAAAAATATAATATACTTTAATAAAAAGTACTATAATACTAACTTTTAAAACTAAGCTATTAAGCTAGCTTTAAATAAAAAGCTAAAAGTTTAATTAAAGCTATATTATATAAAAGTTTAAGCAATAAGGTAGTTATAAGGTAATATTGCTAGCAATTTTAAAAACTAAGTATATTAAATAACTTTTAATTAATTAGCTAAGTAAATAACTAAACTAGCTAAAAAAATTAAAAAAGTATAATTAGTAAAGTTTTAGCTATTAGCTAGCATAGCTTTAAATAATATTATAAAAGTTTAAATAATAAAATAGTTATAAGGTAATATTACTAGTAATTTTAAAAACTAAGTATATTAAATAACTTTTATTTAGTTAGCTAAGTAAGTAACTAAACTAGCTAAAAAAATTAAAAAAAGTATAATTAGCAAAGCTTTAGCTATTAGTTAGTATAGCTTTAGCTAATAAGTAGTTTATATATAAATAGCTTAGTAAATAGGTTTTTTAGCTAGGTACTTTATTATACTACTTTTTTTTTAAGTTGCTAGTTTTTAGCAATTTTAATATTTATAAGTATATTTGCTAATTAGGCCTATTTTTAATTTTTTTAATTAAATTAATTTATTAGCTTTTATAAGCTGTTTTTTTATTAACTTATTAGCTTATATTTAGCCTTGTATATTTTTTTTTATTTATAACCTTATTTTAGTATTTTTTTTTTTTTTAGCATTATTATTTTATTAAGCTTTTTGCTAAATAACTGCTATTATGCTGCCTTTAAAGCTTTTTTATTTTAAGTTTATATACTAATATATTTTTAATGTTAATATAAGTTAATTATTTTTAAACTATTAAATTTTTAATTTTAATTATAATCTTGCTTAATTAAATAATAATAAGCTAAAAATTATAATAATATTTAATAAAAAGCCTTGCTAGTATTATATTTTTAGTATATATTTAAATTTTTATATTTGCTATTTTTATTACTTTAACAATATTAATTCTATTTTTTATAAAAAAAACTACTAAAGTTATTATATTATATATTTGCTACTTTTTTGCTTATTAGTTTGCTTAAATATTTTTTTTTTAAATACTTTTTGCTTTAATTAGTATAGCTTAATAAATTATATAATATACTATTTATTTTTGCGCTAAAATTAAAAACGCTTAGCAAAATTATTAAGCTATTGTTACTAAAGCTAAAAATAAAAATAAAAATAAAAATATAAATATAAATGCTATTTTATTAAATAATACTTTTATTGCTATAAGTTAACGTATATTTTGCTTGTTTAAAGCAAGCTTAGCTTTTTAATATATAGTTATTTTTTTAAAAAAACTAGTTATATTAGTTAAAAACAAAAGTAACGTTATATTATTATTTATTAAAAATTAGTTGCTATTTATTATTTATTAATTATTATAATTATTTTTTTTATAGTTTATATTTTTGCTGCTTATTTGTTAGTATATTTATTAATATTTAATAGTTTTATATTAGTAAAAAAAAGCTTTTACTTAATAACTTTAATAATATTATATATAAAGCTTAGTTTTTTATTTTTTTTAAAAAATATTAAAATAGTTTTTTAAGTAATTTAAATGCTTATTTATATTAATTATATATATTTATTTTAAAAGCTGTTAATAAAAAGCTAAACTTTAAAAAAGCTTATAAAAATAAAAGTATTAAAGCGTTTTTTAATATTAATAAAGCTTATTAAAAGATTTTTGCTTATAATATAGTTTTTATTACTATTGTTAGCTTTATTTATAATATTTATTAAACTATATTGCTTATTTTTAGCTATAGCTATTTTAATAATATAGTATATTATTTGCTTTTTTAGCTACTT
>MU401868.1:2926-20535 GCA_022579005.1 Poronia punctata
TTAGTTTTATTAGTTTTATTAGTTTTATTAGTTTTATTAGTTTTATTAGTTTTATTAGTTTTATTAGTTTTATTAGTTTTATTAGTTTTATTAGTTTTATTAGTTTTATTATAACTAAATTAACTTGCTATAAAAAGCTTAACTACTTATTATATACTAATAATGTTATAAAAGTATTTCTTATTATTAAATTTATAAGTATATAAACTATTTAAAGTATTTTTTAATTACTTTTTATTTTAATTAATAAATATATATATTAACGTGCTATAATTATATTGTTAATATAACAATATTTTTACTAACTAAATTATTTATTTATTAGTTATTATATTAAATTATAATATACTTAGTTTTTAAATTAATACTAAGCTTATAAATAAGCTAACTAATAAATATAGCTTTTTTATAGCTTAAGCTAGTATAAAAAGCTTTGCTTTAATAGTAAAAATAATAATTATATTTTATTTATTAGCTATAGTAATATAAACAGTAATTAGCTTAAAAAATTTATTTTATAAGCAAAGGTTATATCTTTTATTATAAATTATTATATTTTTTAACTTTATTAATAACTATATACTTTTTATAAGCTATATATATAACTTTTCTTTTAAAAGCTTATTAAAAACTAGTTAATATTATAGTTTAAGTATTATATAAGCGTATATTTACTTAAAGTAAGTTATTTTATTTATAGCTAGTATAGTATTTAAAAACGCTTATAAGCAAAAAATATATTTACTACTAGCTTTAATTTCTATTATTTTATTAAAATATACTTTAACTTTAAATTCTATACTAATTATTTGCTTATGCTTATATAATACTTATAACTATTATTAATAAAACTTTTATAATACTTTAAATTTTTATTGATATAATTATACTAAATAAAAAGCTATTTATATAGCTATTAGCGTTTAATAACTTATTTAACTTTAGCTTAAGCCTTTATATATAGCTATATATAAAAGTTACTTATTTTTTAAATTATACTTATAGCTTATATTTATATTAATAGCTATAAATAAAATAACTATATTATTTACTTTAATACTTTTTAATAGTTTAACTATAGCTATTATATAATTTTTATTAAAGTACTGTTTATAATATATATAAAAACTTTTATTTAAGCGCTGTTTATACTTTTTATAAAGTATTTATAATGCTTTTTAGCCCTTACTTTTTTTATATTAACAATACTTATTATAAGCATATTATTATTAGCGTTTATTAAAAAATTAAAAATTAAAAATTTATAGTAATACTTTATAGCTTAAAAGCTTTTTAAGCTAGCTTATAACTTTTATAATATTATTAATATATATAATATAATTATTTATTAAAGTTTAATGCTAACTAATATGCTTATAAGCTTATTATTAAATATACTTTATAAGTATTTAAGCTTTATTATATTAAGCTATTATATTTTTTTAAACTTAAAGAAAAAGTATTAAAACTTTTTTAAACTTTTTGCTTTAATATATAAAACTTTATTATTATTTATAAGTAGCGCTTAAAATTATAATAAGTTGCTATAATGTAAATAAGTTTTTTTTAATAAAGTATTTTTTTATTTTAGATTTTTATATATATTATAGGCTAAAAGCCTAGGGTTGTTATATTAGCACGTTAGCTATTACTTTAGCTTATAAGCAATGCTTAGCAATGCTTAGCTTAAAATAAGGTAGCTAGATAGCTATATAAGCATATAAGCAGTATATATATAACTTATTATATATTTTTTTAGTTAGCTAAAAAATAAACTTTAAATAAACTATAATAATAAGTATATTGTTGCTATTAACTTATTAGATATTTTTTAGCTTTTTAAAATGTTTACGTTATTATATTACTTTTTTTAAATATAAAATATTTTTAAAAATATTTTAAGTAATATAGCTTAGTTTTATATAACGTATATAATTAAATTAAAAATATTTTTAGTATATAATTTAATTAAGTTAACAAAAGTATAGCTATGCTAAATTAAATAAGCGCTAACTTAAAATACTACTTTAATAAATTAACTTAATAAATTATAATATAACTTAAAAGCAATACTAGCGCTTTATAAGCGCTTTTTAAAAGCTAGCTAGCAGTTGCTATAAAAGCTTTTTATATATAGCTTTTATATACTTTTTTAAAAAAGCTTTTGCTTATGCTAGCTAAGTTTAATAGTAACTATAATAAGTAAGCTTTATAAAAGTAGTTTATAAAGTTTAAAATTGCTTAAAATATTAAGTTTATTAGTAATAAGCGTATATAATAATATATAATTTATAAGCGTTTTAAGCTTTTTATATAAAAAGTATTTAATAAGTTTTATATATAAAAAGCTTAGATAAGAAAATATTTTTAACGCTTTTTTATATACTTTATTACTACTTATTATAACTTTAAGCGCTGCTTGCAAGCTATAGCTAAATATTGCGTATTAAAGTAAAGCTTTTAAAAAAGCTTTAGCGCTTTTTTTTTTAAGTTTAAAAATTTAATAGCTAAATTTAAAAGTATATAGTAGCTTAATACTATAAAGCTTAACTATTTATAAAGCATATTTAATAATAAGCTTTTAAGCGCTTTAGTAAGCATTAAGCTACTATTTAATAATTATACTATATATATTAATTATATAATAAAAGTAGCTACATAGTTTAAAAAATTTTAAGTTATAAGTTATAGTTATAAAATATTATTATAGCTTTTTTTTTAATAAACGCTAATAATAATACTTTTATAATAAGCATTTTTTTTTTTAAAAAAGCGCATATATAAAGCTTTTATAAAAACTTAAAAATTTAATTATATAAGAAATAAAAAAAGGCTATATATTTAATATAAAAAAAACTATTACTTTAGTAAAGATTATTTAAACGTTTTAAAAAAGCTGCTAAAAGGTACTAGTATAAATAATACTAGCTTTATACTAGCTACTTTTAAGCTGCTTATAAGTTAAAACTTTAAATTAAAAAAATAACTTTTATATATAGCTATATATAAAGGTTTAAGCTAAAACTAAATAAGTTATTAAATATTAAAAACTAAATAAATAATACTTTATTTATTATAACTATATTAATAAAAAATTTAAAGTTTTATAAAAATTTGTTAATAATAGTTATAAATATTATATAAAAGTAAGTAATTAACTTATATAGCGCTTAAAGCTTAAGCATATACTTATAAAATAATAAGTATTTAAATTAGTAATAAAAGCGTTTTTTGCTTATATGCGTTTTTTAAAAAATATATTAGTAATAAATAAAACAATTTACTTATAAGTAAATATTAATAAATATTTAAAACATATTTATATATATATAATATTAAAGCTTTAATATAACTAAGTACTAAGCAAGCTTTAAAATAAAAAAGAAAAGGTAGTTTATATAGCTTATAAAAAATATGTAGTTATTAAACGCGTTAAAAGCTTAGTTATATATTAAAAAAAATATAACTTTTAGCTATAAATTGCTTTTTTTAAATTAACTATAATTTATATTACTATATTTACATTTACTATGCTAGTAATATATTTAATATAAACTATATATAAAATTAATATAAGCACTATACTAATAAAAATGTTTATAATATTTATAGCTAATATTAATAAAGCTTTTATATTAAAGCAAGTAAGCTTTTTTAAAAAAGCTTTTTTTAAAAAAACTTAGTAAATTTATAGCTTTTTTTAATAAGGCTTTATTATATACGTTTTTTTTACTACTTAAATATAAATTATATAATCTTTTTAGTTAAAAATAAAAATAAAAATAAAGTATAAGTTTTATAAAGCTTTTTTTATAATATAACTAAAAAAAGCTATTAATATTATAAAAAATACTTATTAAGCTGCTAAATAAAAGCTTTATTTATATAAGTAGCTTACTAGCTAGCGCTTTAGTGCTTTTTATATATAAACTTAAAAGCAGCTTTTGCTTTTATATTAATTACTATATATTAAATAAAATAATTTATTATAATAATTACTTTTTTTATTAATTTATAAAGTAATTAAAATGCTTTTAAAAATAAAGTAGTTTACTAAGGTTAATATATGCGCTATATTTTATAAAATATGTATAGCTTTAAGTAAAAAGTAAAAAAAAGCATTTTATACTTATTTTAAATTATCTAAGTAGCTTATAACTTTTTAGCTTAAATAGCACGCTTATACCGTTTTAATACTATATTAATAATGCTTTTTATAAGCTTTTAAATATTTTTTATATTACTTACTTTAATAATACTTTAATTTTTATAAACAATTTATATAAAAATTAAATAAATAAAGTTAAGCTAGTATTAAGCTACTTATAACATAAAAGCTTAAACTTAAATATTAATAAAAGCAAGTTTGCTATTAAAAAAACTAAATATTTTAGCTATATTATTAAAGTTAATATTAAAGTTAATATAAACTTTAAAAAAATTGCATAATAAAAAAATAAAAGCTTTTTACTACGCTTAAAAGTATTTAAAAGTTTTTTAAATTTTAAACTTTTATAAAGATTTTATTAAAAACTATTTACTTTTTATTATATTTTTAACTTTTTTTATATAAAAAAACACTTTATATATTTAAAAACTAAAGCAAAATAATATATTTAAAATATTTAAATATTGCTTTTTAGCTAAGCTATAGTTAGCCTATTAAAACGTTAATAAACTAATATATATTAAAATAAACTGCTTAAAGCAAGCGCTTAAAAGGTGCTTAAACTAATTAAATAATAATAATTATTAGTAATTAGTAGCTTATTACTTTAAATAGCTTATGCTAGCTAAAATAAATTATATAATTTATAATAAAAAGCTTTTTATAATTATAAGCTACTTATATAAATAGCAAGTAAAGCTTTTATAATATTATAAAAACGTTTAAAGTAATTATAAACTATAAAAACCTTATATATTTTATAATAGCTTAAAAGCTAAAAAAATGCTAAGTAAAATAAGTAATAAAACTAATAAAATTTCATTTTGTTTTAAAATTTTATATAAAGCGCTTAAATAATAAACTTAATATACTTTTATATTAAAAATAAAACTTTTTTAAAAAACTAAGCAATAAAAAGCTTATAAAGCAAGTTTAAAAGCTGCTTTTTAATAAGTAGCTTTTTTATAAATAAGCAAAAAAGCTTTTAATATAATAAAAATATGCTAGCTTATAATAAAAAGTAAAAAGGTTTTTAACTATAAAAACTTTATAAAATTTTAAAGCATAGCGATTAAAAAAACGCAGCTTATATAAAAATAATTATATTAATATAAAATAAGCTAGCAGCCTTTTTTTTTACTTAAGCTTAAAGGTTTTTATTAATAGGTATAAGCTTAATATATAAAGCGCGCTTATATTTTATAATTAGTTATAAGTGCTTAACTAAAAACTTTTATATATAATATTAATTTAAAATTTTAATAACTTTTATATTATAAGCTATTTAAGCTATAAACTAATAATTATAATTAAATTAAGTTAAGCAATTTTAAACTTAACTTTATATGTTAATAAGTATTAAGCAATGCTTTTTTATTATATATTATTTAAAAATAAATAAAGCTACTAAAAAAGCAAACTAAAAAGTATTAGTATATTTATAAGCTTTTATTATATATACGTAGTTTAATTAAGTAGTATTGCTTTTAAGCATAATATTTATAATTAATAATTATAATACTTTAATAATAAAGCTAAGCTTTTTTTTATAATATATAGCTATTATATTAATACTATTTTTTTAGTTTATTTTAACGCATTACTTATAAATAATTTATAAATAAAAGTTAAGCGCTTTATATAACGCTTAAAAAAAGTATTAAGTTTATTTAGTTTATAATAATAGCAGCTTAGTAATATATAAAAAATTTAACTAATTAATATTATAAGCTAGTAAAAAAGTGTTAAATAAAGGAATTAGTTTAGCTTTTATTAAAATATATTACTACTTTATAACTTTTATAAAAGCTAGCTTAAATATATATAAAATATAAGATTATATATATAATTAGCTTATAAGTAGTAAAGTTAAACACTTTATATAATATATTTTAATAGATTATGTTAATTATATTTAGCAAAGTAAAAGATAGGAAATAGTGCTAAGATTAGCATAGCTAGTATATATATTAAACATATAAAATTAATTAATATATATATGCAACTAGTTTATAAGTATGCGTTTTTTAACTTTTATAGTTAATTAATACTTATATTTATTTTAGTTATATATTAGTTAAATAGTTTAACTTGCGCTTTAATTATAAAAGCTATAAAATAAATTATGCTTACTGCTTAATTAAGTAGTAAGTAAAATGTGCTTTGCGCTTTTTACTTTTTTAATATTATATACTTTTTATTTTAGCTTTATTTTTAATATTATAATTATTAAATAACTTAAAAGTATTTTTACTTAGTACTATATAGTACATATGCTTTATACTAAGTATATAAACCTTTTTTTTTATTAGTTATTATATATAACCTTATTATTAATAAACTTAAAATAATTATAGCGTAATTTATAAAGTACGTAGTTAATTTTTTAATTAATGCGCTATATATATTATATTTTTTAAAATAAGCTTTGCTTATTTTTTTAATATTAAACTAATTATTGCTTAATTTGCTAATATATGCTAAACGCTTTTTTACTTTAATAGTAACTACTTAGTTATTTTTAAAGTAAACCTATTATTTATTATATACTTTTTATTTAAATTAAATAGTTTAAATATTATAATAAAGCTTTTTTAACTTTTATAGTATAAAAAAAACATATAAAAATAAAACTTAATTTTAAAATTAAATTTAAACGTAGCAAACTAAGCATAACTAATTAATTTCTTTTTACTAATATAGTAAGTAAAATATATATAAAAAAAGTAGCTTAAAGTAATTAGCACTTTTAGCTTTTATAGTTATATTTAGCTAAAAGTTTTATAAAATTTTAAAAAAACATATACTTAATACTTTATTTAATTGCTAATTATATAATTAAACTTTATTGCTTATACTTTATACTTTATTAAGTATAAACTTTATACTTTTATTTTTAAAAAGTCTTTAAGTACTTTAAATCTTTTTGCTTAACTATATAATGCTTATACCTTAGTTAAGTATATTTTTATAAGTATTTTTAATTAAGTTTATATATGCTTAGCGCTTAAAGTATTTTATACCTATATATTAAATTTTTTTTATATACTTATATTTTTTAATTATTAAAAGTGTTTTTACTAAGTACTAACTTTTTAATTTAAATTAGTACTTTAACTATTAATTACTATAGCTTAATTAAAAAATAGTTTATTTATTGTTTATTTATTTTTATTTATTTTTATATTAGCTATACTAGCTAATTATATGCTGCCTTTTATAAGCATAAAAAGTAAACTTTTTTTTACTTATATTATAAGCTTTTTTTAACTTTTTATTTTTTAAGTAACTTATATATATAACTACTTACTTTTTAATGCTTTTATTATATATATCTTACTAACTTTAAGCCTTTTTTGCTTAAAGCTTTTATTTTTTTATATTTTTATAACTTTAATAAATATATATAATAATGTTAAGTAATAGCGTTTCTATTTTTTTTATTTTTTTTTTTATTTAGCTTGCGCTATATTTTTTTTATATTAACTTATTTTTTTTAATATATTAATTTAAAATAGTTTTAGCTTACCTTTGCTTTTGCGCTTTATACTTTTTTTATTTTTATATATTTTGCTTTAATTTTAATTTTGCTTATTATATTGCTTATTGCTGCTGTTTTGTTAGCGTTTATATATATACTACTGCTACTTTAGCTTATTAAGTAGCTTACTAAGTAAACGTTATTTATTGCTTTTAAAAAAAAATTGCTTTTTAGTTTTAGTTTTATAAAGCTTTTAAATTTAAGTAAATTATTTATATATATTTTTTATTATATAATAATATTTACGCTTTTTTAACTTTTATATATTATAAATATAATTTTAATAAGTTTTTTATATAAAAAAAAGCTATTATTACTTTTTTTTTTATATTAATTACTTTATTGCTTTTTTAGTTACTACTTTTACTTTTTTTATTAGTTTTTATATTGCTTTTTTAGTTATATTTATAAGCTTTAATAAATTAAACTTTATTTTTAATAAAAATATTATATAAGCTTTTGTTTTTTTTTATTTTTTAAAAAAATTTAAAACAACTTTTACTTTTTATGCTTTGCTTTATTTTTTACTTTTTAAGTTTTAATATTGCTTTTAGTTCTTGCTTTTTAGTGTTTTTTACGCTTTTGCTTTTAGCTTATTACTAAATACTTATTTTTAAGTTTTTACTTAGTAACTTTAACTTTGCTTTTATTTTAGTTACTACTACTTTTTTTTTTAAGTTTTTATATTTAAAGTAGTTAATTTTTTAGTTAAAGTTATTAAGCTACTTATTATAATACTAAAAAACATTTATGCCTACCTTTTTAATATAAACTTTTTTTTTTTTTAAGTTTTTAGCTTAATACTTTTATGTTTTTTAGCTTTAAAGCCTACTTTAAGTGCTAATAACGCTTTTTTTTTATTGCTTATTTTATTATTATTTTATAAATTGCGTTACTAGTACTAAGCGCTTTTTTAGTTACATTTGCTATTTTTTTGCTATTTTTAATAATTGCTATAAAGTTAATATTAGCTATTTTAAAGTTGCTAAAGCTAGTTTTTAAACTTATTACTTTTGCTATTAAAGTTACTATAGTTATAAACTAATATAAATATTTTTTATATATACTTTATTATTTTATATTAACTTAAATTATATAGTAAACTTAAGTTATATAACCTTGCTTGCTGCTTTTATAAAGCTTTATATTTTAAATAAATTAAAAAACTTTAAAACAACACTATAAGTATTTTTTTTTATTATATATTTATTATGCTTACTAACTTTATATTAGCATATTAGTAAGCTTTGCGCTACTATTTGCTTTATTTAATATTTATTAAATTAAATTTTTAATAAAAATAATAATATATTTAAAGATTTTTTAAAGTAAGTAGTTAGCTTAAAAATTATTAGTTTAAAGTGTTAATAGCTAGTTTTAGCTTTAAAAGTTATTTAAAATTAAGTAGTATTAGTATAACTTTTTTTATTACGTTTTGTTTATATTTTATAATATACTTACTATTTAGTTTATATATACTTACTAACTTGTTTTGCTTTATATTTTATATTATATACTTTTTATATATATTATATATATTTTAACTAAGCACTTTAATATATTATAAATTAAATATTATATAAAAGTATTTAAATGTAGTATAAAAAAGCTTTTTAGTTAAACTATTTACTAGTATATTTTTAATTAAAATATATTTAACTTTAAAAGTTCTTTAAAAATATTTATATTAAACCTATATATTTTATATATTTATATACTATAATTAAGTACTAATTTTTTTTAATTGCTTATTATAAGCTTAATAGCTTAAGTGTTATTATAATAAATTGTTTAATTTTATTTAAAGTTTAAGCGTAGCTTTTTTAATAAGCGTTTAATTATTATAAGCTTTTATGCTATAGCTTTTAAAACAATTAGTTTTGCTTTAATTATTAATATAAACATAGTAAATTATTAATATGCTTTTTATATAATAAAGCTACTTTAAAGGTTTATTAAGTATTTATAAGTTAAGCGTTGCGTTTTATTATTATTTATAAATAATATATTACTTATAATAACTAAAGCTTATATTGCATTTAGTACATTATTTATTATTATTTTTAAAGTATATGTTATAAATAAATATTAAATTATTTAGTTTATAGCTTTATAATAATTTAATTTAAAATTTATAAAAAAGCATAATAGTAATAAAGCTATATATGCTATATTTAGCTTAGTTATAATTGCTATATAAATAATTAATTTAACTTTTTTTAATATATTTTAGTTTTTTTTATAGTTATAGTGCTTTTAAATTTTATAAGTTTTTTATATAATAAAAAAGTAACTAATATTTAGCTTAAATTAGCTTAGTAAAAACGCTTAGCTACTTTTTTAATATATTAATTATAAAGCAAAGAATGTTTTTTTTTCTTTTAAATAATATATATTTAAAAAACTATATAATATCTTTTTAGTTTTTAATCTTCTAGCGTCCTTTAATTTTTTAAATAATTAAAGCTACTTTATATTTATTTAATTTATTATAAATAACTAAAAAGTTATTAATATAAAACATAATAAAAACTAATTAATTTTTAATATATTATAAATATAGTTTTTAAGTAATAATTTAAGCTTAAAGATTTTAAGTATTAATATAAACTTTTTATATTAAAAAAAAGCAAGTTTTTTAATTTATAAAGCGTTTTAAATAATAATATTACTTTATTTTTTTTATAATTAATTTGTTTAATACTTTATATACTATAAGTTTTAATTTTTTATATATTATATTAAAAAATGCACTTTTAATATTAAATTGCTTAACTTTATAATTTTTTTTAGCTATAATTACTATTATAATTTTAAAAGTTATTGCTACTAAAATAGCTATATAAGTTAACTATAAAGTTTTTATTTGCTATTAATTACTTTATATTATAAGTTATATTTTATATTTTATAAAAAAGCTTTTTTTATTAAACTTATATATAAATATTTATTTAAATAATAATAGCTTACTTTTTATTTTGCTTTTAAAGATTTTTTTTATTATATTAAATAAAAGCATTTAAGTTAGCTTATACTTTATGCTTTTTTAAAATTAGTTTTTAAAAAGTATATAGCTAAGTCTTTTTACTTTAAAAGTAGTAGCTTTATAAAATTATTATAATATATATGCTTTAATAGCGCTATACTAATTTTTTTTACTACTTTTTATTATATTGCTATTATAAATATTACGTATAACGTTTTATGCTTATAATTACTTATATATATAGCTTTTAAGTATTTTAAAAAAAGATTTATAAAAATTTTATAAAGCAATTGTTTTTAAAAATAAAAATATTTTTTATACTATATAGTAGCGTATATTATATAGCCTAACTTATTAAAGTTATTTAAGTTATTTAGCTTACCTTTTTTAAGTTTTTAGCTTATATATAAAGCTAGCAAGTAAATTCTTTTTATATATTTACATTTTACTTTAAGCAGCGCTTTTTTTTGTTTTTTTTAACTTAAAGCTTTATAAATTGCTTTGCTTTACTTTTTTCTTTTTTATTAAAAGATTTATTATTTTTTAATAAAAGTTGCTTTAAGCTTTTTATAAAAACGTTAAAAAAATTGCTTATAGCAATTAGCCTTTTTCTTTTACTATTACTAACTTTTTTTTTTAACTTTTAATAAGCTTTTTATTAGCGTTTATAAAAGTAGTAAGTTTATTAAATTTTTTTTAAATTATATTAGCTTTAGTTTTTTTAGTTGCTATGCTTATAGTAGTAAGGCAGCTTTTTTATTAAAATATAGTTATGCTACTAGCATAGCTTTTTTTAAAAAAAAGCAACTATACTATTAGCATAGCACTTTTTTTAAAAAGCAACTATAATAGTAGCTTTAAAACCTTTATTTATTATATAAGTACTTTTTTTATAAATTGCTTAAAAGCTATTAAGCGTTACTTAACTGCTTTTTTGCTTTACTTAGTTGCTTTTAATACTATACTTTACTTAAATTAACTTTCTTTACTTAAATTACTTTTAAATAGCTAGCTTTTTTTATATTTACTTAAATTTAAGTTTAAATTTAAAAGCTTTGCGCTAAATATAAATTTAATTAAAATAATTAGCTTTATTTTTTTG
Source organism: Poronia punctata (assembly GCA_022579005.1). Lineage (NCBI taxonomy): Eukaryota > Fungi > Ascomycota > Sordariomycetes > Xylariales > Xylariaceae > Poronia > Poronia punctata. Next base: position 14,724 of record MU401868.1, read on the forward strand.
CTTTTCTTTTACTACTACTTTTTTTACTACTACTTTTTAAATAAAAACTAGCTTATTTTTTACTTATAAAATAGTTAACTGCTTATTTTATAAGCTATTTAGCTACTTAATATATAAACTAGTTAATTACTTATTTTTTTAATTAACTAAATTAACTAGTTACTTTTTATATACTTTAGTTAATTATTTATTTTTTTATAGTATATATAGTAAATATATTAAAAGTACTTAATAAAGCTATATTTTAAATTTTTTAAATTTTAAGTAAAGATTTAAATATATTTTAAAAGCGCTGCTTTTAAGCTTATTATATTATATGTTTTTTTACTATATTTAATAAAGTTTATATACTTTTTTATTTAGTTGCTTTATATTAATATTTATTTTTTAAAGTTTCTTTAAAATTGCTTGCTTTAAACTAGCTTTAGTAGCTTAAGCGTCATTAAAAAAACAAGTTTTATTTATAAATAAAGTTTTAAAATATATTTAACTTTTTTTATTAGCTTTTTAGCTATACTTATTTTTAATTTTTATTTTTAAAAGCTTTTAAGTAGCTATACTATATAGTGCTTACTTTTAAGTTAATTAGTTTTTTATAGTGCTTTTTTAAATGCTTTTGCTACTATAGCTACGCTTTTAACTTTTTATTAAATAGTTTATTAATAAAGTGCTTAAAAATTAATTAACCTTAGCAAATTTATATAATTTTATACTTATATAATTTTATACTTATATAATTTTTTTTTATATTTTTTAAAGTTATAAAATTATTATTTATTAAACTTAATATTTTAAATTAAAATAACTCTCTTTATAGTAAGTATTTATACTTAGTATATATTAAATATAATATATTTAATTATATATTTAATATATATATATAGCTTAGTTTTAAATTTTTACTTATTTTTATTAGCAAAGTAATTTTACTTTAATAAGTATACTTTATACTTATATGCTACTATTTTTATTTAGTTTAGCTAAGCATTACTTATTAGTGCTTTGCTTATTAATAGTATATACTAATAAAAGTAGTAGTTAAACTAAGTATTAAGCTTTTTTAAAAAGCTTATATTATTATACGCTTTAAATAAGCTTTAATTATATAACTATATAATAGCTTTAATAGCTTTAAGCTATAGCTTAATTAAAAGTTTTATGCTATATAATATAGTTTTAGCTTTTTTTAACTTTTTTACTTGCTTATTTAGCTGCTTTAATTAGTTTTTTTATATACTTTAATAATATTTTAATTTTAATTTCTTTTTATATTATAATTAATAATACGTTTAATTTTTAATTATAATTATTGCTTATTTATTATTATAATAAAATAGTACTATTATAAGCTTATAGCAACGCTATACTTAACTTTTAAATATAGCAATTTTAGTAAAAACCTTTTACTAAGTTTTATGCTATATTATAAAAGCATATAATATTTTAAAGTATTTATTTTTAAAAATAATTAACTAAAATATTTTATTATACTTTTTATTATAATTAAAAAGATTTTAATATATTTTTTAAAATAAATACTTAGTATATTACTTTAAAGTTTTTTAAAAAATTATTTTTAATATATAGTTAATTATATAACTTTTATACTTAATATGCAATATTTTTTATATTTTTATATTTTTTACTTTATAAGCTAAAGCTTTTAACCCTTTAGCTTTTAAGTACTTAAATTTAAAGTACTATAATGCTTTATTATTTTTTATAGTTTTAAAAAGTTACTTAAAAAGCAAAATGCTTATTTAGCAATAGCTATTATTAAACTAGCTATACTTATTATAAACTTTTTTATATAGTTAGTGTTTATTATAAAGTATAATTTAAAGTAAAAAAAATATTTTATATTAAAAAAAACTAGGTTATGCTTACGTTATAGCTTTTTAACTATAACGTTATACTTAATTATTTTAAAGCATAATATATAATTTAAGCTATAATACTAAATTTCTTTATTTTTTAGCTTAGATTTTAATATAATATTAATATAAAAACCTTTTATAAAATAAATATTTTTAAGTACTAAATGGTTTTTTTTTTTTAGTATTAAGCACATTTTAAATAGTTTTACGTTTTTTTTTAAATTGAAAAAAATGTCCTAGCTTTAACTTAATTATTTTTAGTTAAAATAAATAATCTTATATTAAGCAGCTTTATACGGTTTACTAAGTATATAGCGCTATAGTTATTAAAAATAGTGCTATTTAATAGTGCATGCTTATTTATACTAATAATAATATATATTTTATAAAATTTATTTTAAGTGCTATTAATTATAGTAAAATTAATAACTATATAAACTATATTGTATAATAGCTATATATTTCTTTTAAACTTAAAAAATTATTTAAGCTTTTATTGCTAAATAATAATTTTTTAGTAAAGCTTAGCACTTTTTTTTTAAAATTTTATTATGTAGCTTACTTTACTTATTGCTTTAATAGCGTTATTATATAGCTTTAAGCTTATTATTAGTTATTTTTAGTAGCTAGTTAAAAGCGCAAAATTTAGTTACTATAAACTAGTATTAAGCGTACTTATTAAGCTTTTAAAAATGTTTTGCTAATTTTTTATAAAAGCACTTATATAATTTGCATTTTTTTTTAACTTTTTAAAAAATAAGCCCTTTAAGCTACTTTTAGCAATAGTAAATATAGCTATATATTTTGTTTTTTTTTAACTAGTATTTAATTACTAAGTTAGCTATAAGCTAATTTATTTTTTTTATTATAAAAAAAGGTTTACTTTTTGCTTATTTATAAAAAGATTAACTTTTTTTAAGTAGCCTATTTTAGCTAAAGCTTTAGCTAAAGTATATATAATAAACTTTTAACTATAAGTAGCTTTTTAACTTTTTTAAGCTTATAGTTAAGCACTTTATAATAAATTATAATTTATTTTTTATATTATTTATTAAACTTAATATTAATTGTTTTAGCTTTAGTAAAAACCTTTTAATATTGTTTTTAAGTAATAAAATAATAGTTAACCTTATAAAGCATAATAATACTATATAATATTTTAACTTAATTTTAAAATATTAGCTAGCTACTTTTTATTTATATTACGTTAACTTATATATAATACTTTATATTAATAGTTTTTTTAACTTATACTTAAAAAGTATTAATTTAAAGTTGCTTATATGCTTTATATTATATATCTTGTATTTTAAAGCTTTGTTAAATTATAAGCTTTTTATTAATTTAAGCTATTATAAACTATTACGTTAGCTTTTAAAATTTATTACGTTTTAGTTTATTTTTTTCTTTTACTTTTTTAGCCTTATATAGTACTTTTTAGCACAATAACGCGTAAGTTCTTAAAGCACAGTTGCTTTAAAAAGGCGCTTAAAAACCTTTTTAAAGTTGTACTTAAAAAAGTACTTATTTAAGTTAACATTTTTTTAAATACTTTTAGTAGTAGTAATAACTTAAAAAGTTTTTAACTATTGCTTTTAATTTTAAAAATAAGCAATCTTTATATAAAACTTAATAAATGTAAAAGTGTTATTAAATATTTTAATAATTATTAAATTATACTATATAATAACTAAAAACGTTTTAATAAAAGTATATAGTATAAAGAATATTAGCTTATTAAATAAAAACTAATATAATTAGTAAAAAGATATTATATAACTATATAAAGCTAGCTTTTAAAAAAAGCAATTTTATATAAGCACTAGTTTTTTAATAATAAACTAAGCTTATAACTTTAATAAATTATATTAACTATATTTAGTTAAGTAAAAAGTAAAAAATAGTACTAAAATTAACATAGCTAGTATATATATTAAATATATAAAATTAATTAATATATATATATAACTAGTTTATAAGTATATATTATTTAACTTTTATAGTTAAATAATACTTATATTTATTTTAGTTATATATTAGTTAAGTAGTTTAACTTACGCTTTAACTATAAAAGCTATAAAGTAAATTATGCTTACTACTTAATTAAGTAGTAAGTAAAATGCGCTTTGCACTTTTTACTTTTTTAATATTGTATACTTTTTATTTTAGCTTTATTTTTAACGTTATAATTATTAAATAAATTAAAACTATTTTTACTTAGTATTATATACTACATATACTTTATACTAAGTATATAAACCTTTTTCTTTATTAGTTATTATATATAACCTTATTATTAATAAACTTGAAATAATTATAGCGCAATTTATAAAGCGCATAGTTAGTTCTTTAATTAATGCGCTATATGTATTATATTTTTTAAAATAAGCTTTGCTTATTCTTTTAACGTTAAATTAATTATTACTTAAGTTGCTAATATATACTAAACGCCTTTTTACTTTAGTAGTAACTACTTAGTTATTTTTAAAGTAAACCTATTATCTATTATAAATATTAATATAATAGCTATAAACTATACTTATAAAGCTAGTATAATATAAAATTAACTAAATACTTTTGTTTATAATACGTTTTTTTAAAAAAACTTAGCTAAAATTAATTATATAATAAGTTTTTATTTTTAGCTTTTTAAAGGCTATAGCTTTTAAAAAAAGTTAAAACAATTATACTTAAATATTACGCTAGCTTTTTACCTAGTTTCTTTATTTTTTTTTAACAAACTTATGTTTTATTTTTATTTGCTTTTAGTTTTCTTTTCATTTATTATTTAAAATTAATAGCTTGCTTAATAATAATAACGTATACTTTGCTTGTTTTTTTATTCTTTTTATAAATGTTTTTATTTTTTTCTATATTAATTAAATAATTAAAGCTATTTTAAAAAAATAACCTAATGCTTTTTAAAACTTATTTTTTTATATTATATATAAAAAATTAATATAGTGCTTTTTTTATTATAATTCCTTTTTACTTGCTTGCTTTAATACTTTATATGTATTAGTCTAGCTAGGGTAAATATAATTACAACACATTACTATTAATAGTACTATGTTAACTTAATTAATTAAAAGGAAAAAGAAGTTAAAAGGACTTCTTTTAGCAAGTCTATATAGCTATAAAGGTTTGTAGTATAATCTAGACCTATTAGCAATATAAAAGGAATATAGACCTACTATATATTTAATACGTAAAGAATACATATTTGTTATATACTAGTTATATACTATATACGTACACTACGCATATACTTTTTTAATAAGGTAAGTTTAATATAATTTAAAACTAATATATAAAAAACTAAATATTTATATTTATAAAATATTTAAGTTTTAATAGCTTTAATGTAGTTAATAAGGTTAAAGGTATTAAAAAAGATTTTAATACTTGCTATTTTTCTTTTAACTATATTCTTATTTTTTTATGCCTTTATTTTAAATTTATAAGCAATTTATTATTGCTTTAATTTTTATTTACATTTTATTTATTAAAATAAAAAACTTAAGTGCTTAATTAAAAGTTTTGTTTATAAATAAACTTATAAAGTTATTTTTTTTGTTAATTTAACGTACTTTTATAATCTTTTTTTTTTTATAAAACTTTTATAACAACATTATATTAATTATAAAGCGTTTTTTATATATACTTTTAAGCTTTATAAAGCATTAATAAAGCAACTTAAAATTAGTATAAAGTACTAAAAAAATTAAAAGTGATTTAAGTACTTTAAAAATTAAGTATAAAGTAATATATAAAGCAATAGCGCTGTTAACTTTATTAACTATACTATATAGTTTACTAATAAAAACAAATTAAATAATACGCTTATATTTACTTAAGTTTTAGTATATAATATTACTAGTAATTTTATATTTGTTTTGCTTATAATTTAAAATTAATTTAGTAGCAAAAATAAT
>MU401869.1:0-20340 GCA_022579005.1 Poronia punctata
GTAAATAGTTTTATAAAGTTTTTAATATAAAATAAGTAAGCAAGCTTTTTATAATAAATTAATTTAGTTAATATTAAAGCTATTTAAACTAAAATAAACTAGCTTGTTACTATAAAAGTATAAAAAAACTAAAAAAATAAATTAAAATAATTTAAAATACTATAACTATTACTATAAAAGCTATAATACTATAAAATAAAAGTATTATATATAGCTATAAAATAAACTAGTATATTAGCTTATTTTAAAAAGGTATGTTAGATTTAATAAGTTATAAAATAATAAAAATTAATATAATGCCTATATAGTAAAAGTTATATAGCTATAGTAAGGATTATTATAAAAAAAAGGTCTTTTTATAAAGGGTTTTTCCCTACTTATTTAGTATGTGCAGATTTTGTAAAAAAAAGAAGTTTTACCTTTTTATATATATATTAATTAATATATACGATTTAGCTATTTTGCTAGTTTTAATAGCTAGTTTATAAGCTATATAATATTTAAAGTGCTTAGCTACTATAATAACTTTTTTTTTAAATTTACTTTTATTATTATACTTAATATATAACGCGCTATTATAGCAATATATTATATATTTATAAAAAAACTTAAATATTAATTTAAAGTTTACTTGCTAAAAAGCTTTAGCTTTTAAAAAGCTATTTATTTATATTATACTTTAATTAAGTAAAGTCTTTTTATAAAATAATATAGTTTAAATATTAATAACTTATAAGTATAAAAAGTTAATAAAAACATTATACTAGTCTTATTTTTTAAGTAAGCTACTTTATAACTTTTAATAGTTAAAATAAAATTTAATTACTAAATAAACATTTTTAATAAAGTTAAGCTAGTAATAAAGTTATAAAATTTATTAAATTATTAAGTTAATTTCTTTATAGCTAAAAGCTAAGTAGATTTTTTAAATAATTAACTTGCATTTTTTAAAAAATTAATATATTGCTTAAACATAAAACGCTAAGTTGCTTATTTTTATAAAGTACTATTATATATAAAGTATTAATATATATAATTTTTAAATTTTTTTTATTTACGTTTATTATTATAACGTTTTAAAATAATATTAGTAATAAAAAATTAAGCAATTTTTTAATTTTTTTAAGTTTATTAAATTATAAGCTTTAATAGTAGCTTAATAAGCTAAATTAAATAGCTAAAGTAAGTAACTAATAATTAAATTTTAAAGCTTTATTTATATTTACTTTTAAGTTAACTTAAACTATATTAACGTAAATAAATATAGCGCTAAGCTAAGTATTAATAAATTATTTTATATTTTTTTTACTTATTATTATTATTATTAATAAGCTTTTAAAGTTGCTAAAATAAGCTATTTATAGCTATATACTTTTTTTTTATATATAGTAAAGCTTAAAGTTAAATATTTTAATATATAAAATTTACTAAGTAAAAATTATATTTAAAAAAGTATAAAACTTATTATTTAGCTAAGTAATTAAAACTTTTATATTAGTTTTTAAAATAAATTATATATTATAAAAGTAGTTTTATAAACGCTTTAATAACTTAATAACACTAAAACCTTTTTTTTATAGCGTTATAGTTTAACTTAAAGTTTTTAATATTTTAACTTATATTAAGCTAGTTTAATTTTTTTATTTACTTTTTAAGCTAAAATATATTTTTATTTAATTTTAAAAATATTAGTTTAAAAGTAAATTTGCTTATTTTTATAATTAATAATAATTAAAAGCAATATATTAATTAAAATAAGCTTTAACTAATTTATAAATTATTATTACTTACTTTTTTAAATAAAAGCTATATTTTTTTTAAAAAAAGTAGTAAAAAATATATAAATTTAAAAGTAGTTTTAAATTTATATTTTATAGTAAATAATAACTTTAAAAAAAGGTTTAATATTTATAATATTTTTATATATAAGCTATTTTTTAATTTTAATAACTTTTGTACTAATAAGCTTTTTTTTATATATTTTATATATAAACTTAATAATTTTATAAATTAATAATATTATTTACTTTTTATAGCACTTAAAGTAAAGCTAGCTAGTTTTAAGTTAAAAAATATAGCGTTAATATTTTTTAAATACTTTAAAATAAATTACTTAACTTTAAAAGCAACTTTTTAATTATTATAATATAATATAAAGCTTTTAATTTTTATATTATTAAAAAAAGTTGATATTTTTAAAAAGTAATATTAAAAAAAACTTATATAATAACTTATAAAAACTAAGCAACAAAATTTATATAGCTTTAAAGCAAAAGTATTATTTAAAATAACTTAAATAAAATATTAAATATAATTAAAGTATAGTTATATATAAACAAATTAATTTAATTATAGCTAAAAAATATGTTACTAACTAATATAATAATATATATAGCAAATTATTTTATAAACTTATTATAGCTTTATAGTAGTATAGCGTTTTAAATAATAATAGCGTTTAGCTTAGTAGCTAAGTTAATAAAGTATAAGCTTTTTTTAAGCTTTTTAACTATAAACTATATATTATAATATAGCAAGCTTATTTTTTTAAAAACCTTATTTTTTAAGTATATTTATAAAACCTTAATAACTTTATTTTTTACTTATATAAAAATTAAAATGCTTTTAGCTTATTATACTTTATAAAGCACTATTTTAATTTTATATAGTAAAGTAATATTATTATTAGCACGTTTTATTTTTAAAAAGTCTTATACTAAAGCTAATTCTTTATAAAAAAGTTTTTGTTAGTAAAACTGTTTTTTTTATATTAATAAAGTTAGTTTTTTTAATTTTTAAAGTAGTTTTATAACTTTTTTTTAAGTAAGCTATGCTTTATAAAAGTATTTTATAAATTAAAGCTAAATATTTTTATAAATACTTTTTTATTATAACTTAGCTTTATTTTTAACGTTTATAACCTTTTTTAATAGCTTTTTTTTTAGTTATATATATTTAAAAAGTTATTTTATTTAATAAAATATTATTAAAAAAATAAACTTTTTTAGCTTTACTTTTATATATAATAAAAATATTAAATAACTTAATTAAAGTATTTAATTAATTTGCTTTTTTAGCAGTTATAATACTAGCTTATTAAGCTTTATAATAAACCTTTTAAGTAGTATTATAAAAAATATTTATAAAAGCGTTATTATACAATATAGCTTATATTGTTTTATTATTAGCTAAATTAATTAAAAATATATTAAAGAAGCTAAAATTAATATTATACTTATAACTAAATAGTATAATGCTTTTAAATTAAGTAAGGCTAAAGCTAAAAATATTTAAAAGTAAGCTTTTTTAATATTAAGCACTATATTAAAAATATTTTTTTAAAGTATGCTATAAAAAGCAGCATTATAATTTATAACTAAAATAATATTTTAACTATAGCAAAATAAGTTAAACTTATTATTATTATTATTATTAGCTACTTTTTTAATAATTATTTAATAAAGCTTTATTATATTATTTGCTAGCTATAAAAAAAAGCAAATAGTAGCTAGTTTTTTAAAACGTTAATAATTTTAAATAGCTTTAATAAAAACTAGTTTTTTATAAATACTATTAAGATTTTAATTTTTATTTTTTTAAACTATATATTATATAAAAAGTAAATATTTTAATAGTATAAAAATATATTTATTTTAATAATAAAACTTATACTTAAAAGTTAAAAAAAAAAGCATATTGCTTTAAAATAATATATATAAAAAAATTAATACTTTGCTTAGTAAGCTATATTTTAGTTTTAAAAATACTAGTATAGCTAACTTTATTAATATTATTACTATAGCTTTTTTAAATAAAACTAGTTTATTAAACTAATAAAGCATACTTTAAAATATATATTTTAATAATAAAGCTAGCTTATATACTAGTATTAATAACTTTTATAATAAGCTTACTTTGCTTTTTTATGCTTATAATAATAATATTTTTAAAGCAAGTTTAAATATAGTTAATAACTATATATTGCTTTAAAGCTATAAAAAATATTTAAAATTAAGTTAGTTTTAAATTAAAGCTTTAAGCGCTTAGTTAAATATTATTTTATAAAATATTAAAAGCAATTATTATAATATTAATATAAAAATAGCTGCTTATATTAATTACTTATTATAATATATTTTTAATAAGCTAAAATCTAGTTTACTAAACTAAAACTATAAAGTAATTAATTAATTTTAAAAGCATAATTATATTAAGCTATAAGCTAAGTAGCTTACTAAAGTTTATAATATTAATTAAAACTTAACTTTTACTTTTTTAGCTAAACTTATATTTAATATTTTTAAGCGCTATATAAATAGTTTTTTTACTTTTAATTATAGCGTTTTAAATAATATAGCTAACTTAATAAATTAATATATTAGCAAAGCTTAGTATTTTAAAAATTATGTTTTTAAGCATAACATTAATTTTTTTTAAAAGTAATTTATTAACTTTAATATTTTATAACTATTAAGCTTTTATATAAATATTAAGCGCTTTTTTTATATTAGCTTTTTTACTTTTAAGTATATTTTTTATAGTAATAAAAAGTAAATTAAACATTTTAACTTTTAAAGCAACTAATTAAATATTTAATTATAATAAAATATTTTTTTTTAAGCAAAAACCTTTATAAATATTTAATAAAAGTAAACTTATATAAAAAGTAGCTTATATTAGTTAATAGCAAATACTTTAGCAGCTATTTTATTATTGCTTTTTTTTAGCTTTTTTATAATTTTAATACTATTAAAGTTAATAATAATAATATAAATAAAATTTTAAGTTTAGTTTTTATAAATATAGCTTTTGCTTTTATATATAAATAAGTTATTATTTTAATATAAAGCTTTAACTATGCTTATATTATTAGTATAAGTAAAAAGTTTAATATTAATAACGTTTTTTATAGCTAAAGCATTTTGTTAATTTTAAGTATTAGCTACTTATATTAGTTAAATATATTTGATTTATACTTATTATACTACTTTAAAAGCTATATTTTGTAAAATTAAATTATACCTTTTAAGTTTATAATATACTAAAAAGTAAAAGTTATAATTATTAGCTAAGTTATTTTTTTAAATATAGTATAATGGTTTAATTTTAATATTTTTATGCTTTTAGCTAAATATAATAATATTACTAAATAAAGCAATATATTAAATAAGCTTAAATAAGCGCTTTTTTTTAAAGTACTACTAATTATTAAAATATATAATTTTATTTTTATTAAAGTTATATACTTTTAAATAATTTTATTATAAGTAAAAGCTTTTTAAATATACTTAATACTTATAACTAAATATTTTTTAATTTAAATAGCTTTAATAACTTTTTTATTTTTATTTACTATAATTACTTTAATAGTTTATTAAATATATTGTAGCTTATATGCTTTGCTAATTATAATTAATAAAAAGCTAAAAAGCTAGTTAACTTATTATTTTTTATTACTTTTTTATAATAACTTTTAGCTAACCTATTATAATTTTAATATTTTAAAAATATAAAGTAAACTTATTTATAATAACAATAAGCTTTTATTTTATAATAATTACTAGCTAGCTATTAACTATAGCTATACTTTTTGCTTATTAAGCGTTTTATTAATTTTTAAGCTAAGTTATAATAGCTTTAATAAAGTATAAGTAAAAAAGCTTATTAAGCTTTTTAAAAAGCTTAGACTTTTTTTAAATAAGCTAAAAACTTTTTTATTTTACTTTTAATGTCTTTAAAAGCAAAATTTGTTTATAACTTAAAAGTTAAGCTTATTATAAAAGCTTTTATAACTAAATTATTTAAAGTTACTAAATCTTAGTTAATAAATAAAAAAATAACTTAAATTATAAAGTTAAATATTTTTTTAAAAAAGCTTTAAATTATAACGTTGTTAAAATATAGCTTATTATAAGCTTTAACATTTTAATAAAAAAAATAATATTGTTAAAAGTATTTATATAAGCTTTTAATATTATTTAATTAAATTATTTTTTTATAGTTATAAAATATAGTAATAGTAAAAAGCTTTTACTTAAAATTATTTAAATAAAAATAATACTTAATAGCGTTATAAGCAATATTTTAGTATATATAGTTTTTTAAAAAAAAAATTAACTACTTATAAACTTTATAAGTTAAAGCATATTAAAATAATAGTTAAATATAAGCTTTTAAAGTTATATAATAATTATTAAAGTAGTAAAAAGTCTTTTTAAGCTAGTTTATTGCTTTAGTATTGTTAAAAAAAAAGTTAAAACGCTTTAAAAAGTTAAAATAGGTTATATATTGCTAAAAAACATATAAGTTATATAAAAAGGTAGCAAAATAGTTAATAAAAACTAAAATTAAGTTTTTATAGCTTATAGTTAAAATATTAAAAGTAAAAGTTAAAATAAGTTTTTTGCTAAAAAGTAATAATAAAGCAAAAGTTTTAGCTAACTTAAAAGCTTTAAGCTTTAAGTTAATAATAAAAAATATAATAAAGCTAGCTAAGTATAAGTAAATAGTTAAAAACATTATTTTTTAAGTAAAAGCAAAGTTTAATAAACTACTTTAGTATTACTTTAAAATAAAAAATCTAAGTAGTATAAAGTAGCAGCTTAAATTATAATTTTTATTTATAAAATTATAAAGTTTTATAAAAAGTAACGTATTAAATAAAACAAACTATATAAAATAATATAAGCTAAAATAATAAAGTATAAATATATTAAAAAGCTAATATTAACTAAAAAAAAAACGTATTAGTTAGTATTTATATTTAGTTAAAATTTAAAAACTTTTATTTAAGCAAGCTGTTAATTTTTAAAGTTTTTATTAAAAATTTAATTTTTAAGTTACTTAGATTTTCAATTGCTAGCTTATATATACGTAGCTTTAAGTATAGCAAACTTTTTTATACTTTATAAAATATGCTACTTTCTATTTATTTATTATAATATTTAAAATCTTTTAGTTTTTTATTTTTTTTAGTTTTTTAGCTGCTTATTTTCTAGTTTTGTTGGTTTTTTAGCAATTTATTTTTTAGTTTTTCTTTAGTTTTTTTATATTTTTAGTTTTTTTAAATTACTATTAAAAATATTTTTTAAGTTATAGTTTTATAGTTCTATTAAACTAAAAATAATAAGCTAGCTAAGTTATACTTTATAGCTTTAGCTTTATAGCTTAACTTATATAGCTTTTATTGCTTAGTTTTAAACTATAATAATTTAGTTATTTTTAAAGCTTTTTTATAATATATTATTTTTATACTAAAGCTTTTAGCTAATTTTTATAGTTTTTAAAGTTTAATGTAAGCTAGTATTTTGTTTTTGTTTTTTAGTTAAATTGTTAGCAATATTAAAAACTTATTACATTTTTAGCTTTTATACGTTTATATATATAAGCATATTATTAATTTATAGCTTTTTATTTTTTATATAATCTATTTTATAAAAAAATACTTTTATAAGTTTTATATTTAAGTAATATTACTAGTATAATAAAATTAAAAGTTTTTTAAAATTACTTTAACTTTATACTAAAAAACGTTTAGCTAAAGTAAATATATTAACTAGGTTTTAAAAGCTTTATATTAATTATAACTTTATAAAAGTATTTTAAAAAGTATAACTTAGTATATTATATATATAATAAATAGCTAGGTATTTAAGTTTAAAAAGCAACGCAAAAATAATAGCTATATATATAAAAACAAAAATCAAGCTAGCCCCTTTTAGTTTTGTAGCTACCTTATAATATAAGGCATAACTAGCATATATGCTAATTACGTTGCAATATATATTTAACCTATACATTACGCACTGCATAAATAGCAATAATAACCTGTTTAGCAAAAGCTACCGCTAAAAGCATAAAGACCGCTTTTTTAAAAAAGGGAGCTAAAGCTATTGTTTATAACTAATATATTTTATGCGCTAAAGCTAAAAAAATTAGCTTAAAGCAAAATAGCTTTTTAATTTACAGCTTTAATATAGTTTTATAAAATAGTTTATAAATTATAAGCTAAAAACTTTACTTTTATAAAACTTATAAAAATTGTATGCTATAAGGCTAAAATATATAAAAAGTATTATATTAACAATAAAAATATATTTTATTTTAAAAAGTAGCTAGTAATTTTAGTTAAAAAAGCTTTAATAAAGCAACTAATATATTAGCACTATAATAACTTTAAAGCTAAGCATATAAAAAAAACTAAAATAGCTAAGTTATTATAGCATAAGTTTTATTAACAAAGCTTAAAGCAAAATGTTTAAAAATATGTTACTAGCTATATATAATATAAAAAAGCTTAAAAGCTAAAGTATAAGCTTTATAAAAAGCTTTAATTATTATTTTTATTAAAATAATGTTTTTAAAAAATTAGTTTAAATTTTATTATAAAACTATTTTTATATATAAAAGCAAATAGCAACGTTTATAGTATAATTTTAGTTATTATAAACTAGTTTATAAAAATAGTAGTGTTTATTTTTATATAAAAAATACTTAACGCTATTAAGCTTATAATAATTATATACTATAAAGTAAACTATTAATATAAGTTTTAAAAAAAGATTATAAATAATAAAAATAAACTTATTATAAGTAAATTTTAAAAAAAGTTTTATAAAGTATAAAAAGTATATTAGTAGCTATTTATTATATAGTATTTTTAAATTAATAGCTAAATAAAATAAATATATTAAACTTTAAAAAAGTACTTTTATACTTTTTATAATACTAAGCTAAATAGCAAAGTTAAAATATTAGCAAATATTAAGTTTATATATAATAATAACTAATACGCTATTATAAGCTATTTATTATTTAAAGCATTATATAAATACTACTTAAAAAGTATTAAATATATACTAAAGCAGCTTTAATTTAATATTTAAAAAGTAAAAAAAAAGCTATAATAAATAAAAGCTATACGCTATATAATTTATAAGCATTAAAAGCAAGTAATTAAGTTAATATAAAAGTATTATAATAAGCGTTATTTATTAATAACGTTTTAAGTAAATAATATAGTAAAGCTATTAATAGCATACTTTAAGTTTAAATATAAAAAAAAGCTAGCTTTTATATATATTTAAGTTAAAGTTTTTAAAAAAGTAAAAACTTAAGCTTACTAAATTAAATTGCTTAAAATTTATTTTTAAGCTTATAATACGTTTTTTATATTATTACTTAAACTATAAATAAACTAGCTAAAAAGTAGCAATTATATAGCATTACTTAAGTTAAAACATAAATAAAAAAAATAAGCAATAAAAAATATTGTTTAGTATTAATATAACTAAAGTAAATAAAAATATTTAATAAAATAAAAAAGCTACGTAGTAAAATATAATACGTAAAAGCTTGCTAAGCATTTAGTAAATATAAGCTATTTACTAAACTAATATAAAAAAAAAGTTAAAAGGTTTATATTAAATAAAATAATAAGTAAAGTAATTATATTAATATATAAGCACTAAAGGTTATAAAAATATAAAACTTAGCTAATAAAAAATAGTAAGCTGTTGCTAAGCAATTAGCTAGGTTATAGTACTATAAAAACTAAAACTTATATATAAATAAACTTATAGCAACTTTAACTTAGCTACTAATATAAAAAATACTATTATTAAATAAGATATTAATAAGTAAAAGCTAAAAAGCAGCTAATTAAAAAAAATATACAATATTAAAAAAATAACTATAATTAGTTATAAAAAAAAGACTATAATAACTAAAATAAATAAAAGCTATAGCTAAGGTTATAAATATATTATAAATTATATTATTTTAAATAAACTTAAAAATGCAAAAAAAATACTTATAATTATAAAATTTATAAAGTAGCTAAAAACAGTCTAGCTTGCTAAAAGTAGTATTAATAAAAACCTAAGTAAGCTAATTTAAGTATATATTTAAGTTAGCTAAAAAAATATATTGCGCTTTAATAAAAAGTATTATAGTAGTAGCTTTTAAAACTAAGCTATTAAGCTAATTTTAAATAAAAAGCTAAAGGTTTAACTAAAGCTATATTAATATTAAGCTAATAAATAGTAAATAATCAATAAGTAGTACTAATAACTTAAAAAGCAACTAAAGTGCTAAGCAAATAGTAAATATTAGTTAATTTTTAATATATAGCAGCATAATAAAGGTTTTTATTTTAAAAAAAATATAACTTTTTTTTTAAAAGCAATAGCTTGCTAAAAAGCTAGCAAAGCTTTTTTAAAACAAAAAATGTAATAACCTATATAAACAATACTTAGTATAACAATATAAGCTTTAAAGTTGTTAACTTTATAGCGTATATAGTTATTATAAAAAAAAATACTTATATTTAAAAAAATAGCATAGTAAATAATTTACTAAAAAGTACTAATTAAAATTAATAAAATTTAATAAAGTTAATTAAATATATATATTTAAAAAATAAGTAGTAAACGTATAAAATAATAAGTATAATAGTTTACTTTATATTAAATATAGCTAGGCTTAAAACGCCAGCAAACGTAGCAAATATAAAAATTAATATATATATTAGTAGTATAATAAATATAAAGTTTAATACTAAAAATATTAATTTATACTAGTTACTTACTATTTTTATTGTTAGCAACAAGATTAGCAACTATATAATTAAAGCATAACTAATTAAAATTTAAATAAAAAAGCTATAAGTATATAAAGCTAGTATAAAATAATAGAAAAAAAGCATTATAGCAAGCGCACTTTTAAAAACTAATAGCAAAAATAAAAAATATAAAAATATTATTATATAAAAAAAACAAAAAATTAATAACTAAGTTTAAAATATATTATAATATAAGCTAGCAACTAAGCAATAATAAAGCGCAAAATAAAAGCAGCTAATTAGCTAAAAATATAAAGCTAAAAATTTTTAATATACTTATAAATGCTTTATTACTAAAAGCTAATAACTTAAAAAAGGAGGAAATATAATAAAGTACTTATTTATAAAACCTACTAACTATGCTACTAGTATATAGACTATAAATAAGCTAAACCTACGCTAACTATTAGCTATAGTTTAGCTAGTTATACCCTTTTTTATTTTTTTAGCTAGCCTGGTTACTTACTTAGTTAACTAAACAAAAGTTATTTAATATACTTAGTTTTTAAAATCGCTAGGAATATTACTTTGCAACTACCTTATTATTTAAACCTTTATACTTAGTTTAACTATAAAATTAAAGCGCTATAGCTTTAAAAAATAGCGCTAAATATAAAAAGCTAAAAAAAAAGCTTGCTTATAAAAATAGCAAAAGTAGCAAAGCAAGCATATATAGTAAAAATTACATTTTAACTAACTTAAAAAAAAGTTAATAGTTAAAATAAAATATAGCAGTATTTATATATGCGATATATTATATACTATTACCATTTAAATAAGCTGCTTTTTATAAAAGTTAATATCTATAAAAAAGCATGTAAACTTATAGCTTTTTAGCTAAAAGATAAATAAAATAAAGTTTTTATTTTTAATAAAAGTATATTAGTATTATAAGTTAAGGTAATTATTTTTTATTAAAGTTAACTAGCTTAGTTAAAAAAAGTATAAGTTAACTAAAGCAAAAATAGTAACGCTTATATAAAGTTATAAAAAGGTTAAAAAATAGTTTACTTTAGCTATAGTTTTGTTAACATGCTTATAAACTATATAGTAACTAAAAACATTATTATATATATATTACTATAAACAATAAACTTAAATAAAGCAAACTTAAAGCTTATAAACGCTATAAATTATTTATTTTAATTTTTGCTAAAGATTTATTATATTTTTAAAATACTAAACGTTATACTAAACGCTTTATTATAACTACTACAAAAGCTTAAAAAATAATACTATATAAAAGCAAACTAATTAAGCATATTAAATAATATTTAAAATAATATAGCTAGTTAAGCATATATAGCTAACATATTTAATAAAAAAACTAATAAACCTATAGCTATACTAGTTTTTAGCAATATTTTTAAAGCAAAAATTATTAAAAAATATAAAATAAACTTTAAGTATAATAAAATAATAAAAATAGTAATTAAGTATATAAAAAAAGCTGCAAACTTAAAAAAAGCTTGTTTAACTTAACTAGTTTAGTATTAAAGCAAAGTTACCCCTTTATTTATAATTAAAAATAAGCTATTATATTACATTTATATTAATAAGCAAAAAAACCTATACTTTTTATAATTATATATTAAAAATGCTTTAAAGCTTATTTATAATAAGAAATACTACGTTAGCATTTAATATATAATTAATAACTTTAAAAGCATTTATATTACTAAAAAAAGAAAAAATGCTAAGTTATTTATTAAGCATCATATAGCATATTTGTAGTACTAAATTAATTAGCAGCTATTATTTAATAAACTTATACTAATTAAAAAGTTTATTATTTTTTACTATATAATTACTATAAACTTTATAATAAACATATTACTAGTATAAGCAAAAAACTTGTTTTAAAGTTTATTAAAGTATATTATATTTAATACGTTAGCTATAAATATATATAAAAAAGTAAAAAAACATTATTAATTTTAAAGCATTTAATATATAAAAAAAAAAATAAGTAAAGATACTATTAAAAATACTGCTATTATATAATTAAAAATTGCTTATTAAAATTATAAGCAATAAAAACCTAACGTTTATAAGCAATATTTGAAAAAGAATTTATAACATTTTTAAAGTTATATGTTTTTTATAAATAGCTTATTACTTTTAAATAAATAAAGCGTTTAAAAAAAAACTAAGTTATTAAAATTATAATTTAGTACTACTTATTAATTAACTTTAATATTTTATAAACAAAAGTCTTGCTAGCGCTATAATACTACTTTAATAATACTTTAGCGGTAATTATTAGCAAATTGTTAAACAAGCTAATTTTTAGCTTTTAGCTATATATAATAGTTAATATGCTAAATAAAAAGCAAAACGCAGCTATTAGTAAAAAGGCTTTAAAAATATTATAAATAAAGTATACTTAAAAAGTAAAGCATTTAGTTAGCGTTGCTAACATAATAGCTAAGCGCAAATATAATAATAAGTATACTTTAATAAAGTTTTAAAAAATAGTATATTTATAGCTTTAAAAAAAATACTATTTACTAAAGCAACTTAAGCAAAAATAGTTGCTTACTTATGCAAGCCCCTTTAAAATAATTAAAAAAGTTAGCTTATTAGCATATTAGCTTAATTTTCTTGCTATATAAAAAGTCTACTTTATTATATTAGTTATATAGCTTTATAAGCTATAGCAAAAAAAAGAAACCTATTTATAAAAAAAGTTACTTTATTAAAACTAGTTACTATAAATAGCGCAAAAAATTAATAAAAAGTAAAGAAAATAACCTAATAACATATAAAGTTTATTAGTAAATAACAAATTATTAAGTATACTATAAAGTAATATAAGTAAAATAATAAGTATAATTAAACGATTAACGTAGTAAAGCTACGCTTAACTATGCTAAACTTAGTTGCTAAATATAAAGCTAATAACTTTATAAATTAAAAAAGGAATTTATAAATATAGCTTTTTTATAAAAAAAATAAAGCAAGCTTAATAAAATAAACGCTAAATATGCTATAAGCAACTTTAAAGATAGCAAAATAATACATTAATTGCTTAAGTAAACTAAAAAGCAGTAACTAGGCCTATTAGTTACTAAAAAACAGTTGTTTTAACTATTAAAGACAATAACTAAAAAAAAAAAAAAATTAATTAATTAATTAATTAACTTTTTAATTTAAAAAAAAATTCCTATATTAAAAAACTTTTATTTTATCTTTTTTTTCTTTTTACCTTTTGTCTTATATATTAAAAATTTATTACTTAGCAATTATGCTGTTCTTTTTAAGTTAGCTTTAACAATGAAAGTTATTAACCTTACCTAATTATAGCACGTAGCTATATAGCTATTAAGCTATAAGTAATAAAAGCCTATATTTTATTAAATATAACTACTTAAATGCTATTTTAAACAACAAAGCTATTACTTTATACCTAGCCTAAGTTATAGCTCCTTATTTTCTTTATTACCTAGCTATGCTTAATTACTTATATAACAAGCTTAATATTATTTACGCTATATTAAATAAAAATAAAAAGTATATAAATGCCTACGTCTTTTAAAAAAAGCTTACTAATAACGTAAATAAATAAAACAACTAAAATAAAAACAAAAAAAACTAAAACTAAAAAAAGTTAAAAAGCTTGCTAAAAAGGTTATAATTAAATTTTAAGTTTAAAGCTATAAGCTAGCTAGTAAAAGCCCTATAATTAATACTTATATTTATAATAAAAATAATAAAAGATTTAATATTATTATACTTATTAATAATAATAACGTTGTAAATAATAATATATATAATAATAGCATTAACTTTATTATAATAAATAATAAGCTTATAAGTTACCTTACTACTTTAAAAGTTAAAACTAATAAAAACGTTAGCGCTAGTAATTATAATAAAACCGCTATCTTGCCCTTTAAACATTAAAAAAAACCTATTAAGCAAAATAATAATAGCAAGCAATTTAAAGTTACTAATCTTAGTAATTAAGTTATTAATAAAAGCAAATAAGTTGCTAAAGTTAAAAGAATATATAAGTACTTACATATTAAAATTAGAAAAAGCTAGCTTTAACCGTTTAAATAAAAAACAAAAATAATGCCTTAAAAAAGTTATTAACCTTATGTTATAGGCTAGAAGCCTAGGGTTGTTGTATTAGCACGTTAGCTATTACCTCGGCTTATAAGCAACGCTTGGCAATGCTTGGCCTAAGATAAGGTGGCTAGATAGCTATATAGGCGCACAAGCAGTGCGCATACAACTTGTTACATTTTCCTTCCTTTCTTGTTAGCTAGAAAATAGACTTTATTTAGACTATACTAACAAGTGCACTGTTGCTATTAACCTATTACACCTTAAACCTAGCAAAAATACTAACAAAATAAAAGCAATAAAACAAGCTACTATACAAATAAATAAAAATAACCTTTTATTTACTAAGGTTGCCTATAAATTAATAAGATTTATGCTAAACATAGCAAAAAAAATAAAAGCTTTACTAATAAACTATATATTTAAGGTATAAAAAACGCATTTAGCAAGCTTTTAAAGCTGCTAAAGTAAGCAAGATTTAAAAAGGCTACTTATTAGCATATAAAGCAATACTAGGTTTTTAATTTATAAATAACTTTAATAGTTTAAACTTTGTAATTAATAAAAAATTAGCTTTTTTAAAGCATTTTAACCTAGCATAAGTTAAAAGTACTATAACTATTGCTTAAAGCACTACTAAAAATAGCATAAATAATATAGCAACTTTTTTATAGTAATAAGTAAGCTAGATTAAAGCTAAACTTAATAATATTAAAAACAAAAGCTTTTTAAAAAAAAGTTATAGTTGTTTACTTTTATAAAAATATAAATACTTTTATTAAAAAGCACGTTATAAACATTAAAACAAGCGTTTATAAACAAGTTATATTGTTTATTTAAAATAACTATATTAATAAAGCTTTTTTTACTAAGCTTAAAACCTAGGTTAATAACCTTGTTGCTTTTTATCTTGCATAGCTAAGCCTTGCTATTTTACCTAGTATTAGTTAGTTTTAAAAAACGTTTTTAAACAAGTAAAAATAGCATTATAAATAGCAAACATAACTTAAAACAAGTTTTTTTTTTTTTTTTTTAATAAAAAGGCACTTATTAAAAGCATTTCCCTAGCTAGCAAGCTTAACTATAAGCATAGCAGGCTTGCTTATAAAAGTAGCTACTCTTTATATATAAATTAAAAAGGAGAACTTAGTCCTTAATTAATTATTATAAACACTAACTATAACGTTAACCTTAACATCGTAAACCTACGCTTAATAATAAAGAAAATAGTAGTTTTAATTTATTTACTATAACTATAACTATTTTACTATATTGTTCTTGTTTTTTTTAAAAGAAAATGCATTTAAAAGTAGTTAGCTAATTTCCTTTTTTAAACAGAAAATAGCTATTGCTAAAACATTTCTATTTTATAAAAAGGTTTTTTTTAGCATTAAGCAATAGTAAAAACTACCTAGCTATACTATTTAAAATTAGCTATAATATATTAAAACTAATAAATTATAAAAAGACTATAATTAATATAATGCTTTTATAGTAAAAAGAATATAGCTAAAGTAAAGATTATTATATAAAAAAATTCCTTTTATAAAAAGTCTCTTTTTACCTATTTAGTATAAAAAAACTTTGCAATAAAAAAATCTTTTTTTTACGCGTTATATAATATAATTATATATTATTAGCTATATTGCTAAGTTTTAATAATTAAAAATTTAAAATAGTTACTATTACTATTAAAGTTTAATAAATATGGCAATTTAGCTATTATAGCATTAATTAAAAAAGTGATATTAAGCTGCTTAAAAGACTTTTATGCTTAAAGTAAAAAGTTTAAGTTTTAAGCTTTTACCTTTAATATGTAAAAATATATTAACTTAAAAAATAAGAAATTATAGCTTAAAAAGCTAAAACGGCTTAAATTAAGTAAATTTAATAAAAAGCTTACTATTTTAACTATTTAAAAACCTTATAGCAAATTTATAATAGCTAAAAATACCTTTGTTATAATTTTCTTTTTATTAATATAAACAATAAGCTAAAAAAGTATTATAAGCTTATAATAAACTTTTAAAATAACTATAACTATAAAATAGAAATATATGCTAAAAACAAAAAAAAACAAAATTTTGCTTAAAGTAAAAAAGAACTTTTTAACTAAATAAAAAAGTAGTTTTAGCTTTTTACTAATTTATTTATATAAAGTATAATAAAACTTTTAATGTTTAGCATGCTAACTTATAAAAAGTTAATAAGGTAATAAAAAAGTTATAAAAGTTATAATACGCTTTAATTTTATATAATTTATTAAATAAAGCTAAAAAGAAATTATTAAAAAAATTAAAACATTTATTATTAAGTAAAGATAATATATTTTTAAACTTAAAAAGTATAAAATTAACAATTTACTTAGCTTAAATAAACTATTTTTCAAAATTAGTAAAGCTTTAGGAAATATATATAAATTATAGTCTAATACTTTAAAAGTAGTAAATAAAGTAGCACTTAAACTAAAACGTTAAATTATATAGCAATTATTGCTAAGTTTGAAAAAAAGTAGCTTATATTAAAGTAAATAAACAAATAAAGTACTAAAAAGCTATATTTAATACTAAACGCTTATATACTTTTAAACTTAAGTATAATATGCTAGTAAGCAAAGCTAATAAAGGTAAAGCATTAAAAAGCTTTTTATACTACTTTAAAAGCGCTTTTTAAAAAAGTAAAAATGCTAGAAAATAGCTATTATAATTATATTTTAAATTAAAATTATATAAGAATATTTTAATATACTAAAGCGAGCTTTTACCTTTTTATACTTTTATAAAAAGCTTTTAAGCTGTTTTTTAAAAAGTATGTTTTTTAAAAAGTATGTTTATTAAAGCTAAAAAGGTTTATTTAAAAAGTCATAATTTTTTAAAAAAGGTTACTATTTTTATAGCTAAACTTTAATAAATTTTAAACTATATATAAGTATATATTTATAAGTTTAATAAAAAAACTTTTTATTTAAAAAGCAAAGCTTAGTTAGTTATATATAAAAATTAATAGCTTATATATAAAAATACTTTATAAGTATAAAAGGTTTAGCTTTGTTTTAAAGCTTTTTAAACGCTTTTTATCGCTTAAAAGAATTACTTTTCTTTTAAAAAAAGCTTAAATTTAAGCTAGTGCTTTATAAGCCTTATTATTATATAAAGATTTAAATCTTAATATTTATTTATGTTAATAACTTTATAAATGCTTATTATAAAATTTAAAAAGTTAAAGCCTTTTAAAGCATTAAATAATTAAAAAAGTATTAACTAATAAAAAGCTATAATTTAACGTAGCTTTTAAAAGTAAAGTTTATTTATAATTATTAACAAAGCTTAAATTACCTTTTTTACTTTATATATATTAAAAGGAAAGTATAAGTTAAATAATATTCTTTTAAAAAATACCTTTTATATTAATAAAACTTATTAAACTGCTTTTTATAGTAAAATTGCTACTTTAAAGAAATCTATTATATTAAAAATTAGATTTATTATATATATAATAATTGTTAGTAAGCTAAATATAATATTTACTACTTTATAACTTTTATAATTTAATAATAACTTTTCTTTTAGCTTATTAAGCTAGTGTTAATTAAATATTAAAATATTTTTATATAACCTAGTACTTTGCTTTATAATATAAAAATAAAAATAAGCTTAATATCGCAACGTGATTAGCATGTATGCTTATTATACTTTATATTATAAGGTAGCTGTAGAACTAAAAGAGACTAGCTTGTTTTTTGTTTTTATATATATAGCTATTATTTTGCATTACTTTTTAAATAAAAATACTTAGCTATTTATTATATATATAATATACTAAGTTATGCTTTTTAAAATACTTTTATAAGGTAGTAATTAATGCAAAGCCTTTAAAACCTAGTTAATACGTTTACTTTAGCTAAACCTTTTTTAGTATAAAGTTAAAAAGATTTTTAAAAATTTTTAATTTTATTATAATAGTAATTTTGCTTAAACTTAAAACTTATAAAAGCTTTTTTTTATAAGGCAAACTATATATAAAAAATAAAAAGTTAAAAATTAATAATATGCTTATATATATAAACGCGCTTAAGCTAAAAATATAGTAAGTTTTTATAACTATTAATAGTTTAATTAAAAAAATAAAAATAAGATATTAGCTTACTTTAAACTTTAAAAATTATAAAAATTAGCTAAAAGCTTTAATATAAAAATAATATATTATAAAAAGGCTTTAAAAATAATTAAATTATTATAGTTTAAAACTAAGTAGTAAAAGCTATATAAATTAAGCTATAAAGCTAAAATTATAAAATATAACTTAGCTAGCTTACTACTTTTAGTTTAATAAAGCTATAAGACTATAACTTAAAAAATACTTTTAGTAGCAATTTAAAAAAACTAAAAATATAAAAAAACTAAAAAAAAACTAAAAAATAAATACCTAAAAAACAAAAAAAACTAAAAAATAAGTAGCTAAAAAACTAAAAAAACTAAAAAACTAAAAAAACTAAAAAACTAAAAAAATTTAAATACTATAATAAATAAAAAAAAATAGCATATTTTATAAAGTATAAAAAAGGTTTGCTATACTTAAAGCTGCATATATGCAAGCTAGCAGTTAAAAAATTAAAATAACTTAAAAATTAAACTTTTAATAAAAACTTTAAAAATTAATAGCTTACTTAAGCAAAAACCTTTAAAATTTTAATTAAATATAAATACTAGCTAATACTTTTTTATTATATTTTTTTTTTTAATTAATACTAGCTTTTTAATATATTTATACTTTATTATTTTAGCTTATATCATTTTATATAGTTTTTTTATTTAATACGTTACTTTTTATAAAACTTTATAGTTTTATAAATAAAAACTATAATTTAAGTTATTACTTTATATTACTTAAACCTTTTATTTTAAAATAATACTAAAGTAATTTATTAAATTTTGCTTTTATTTAAAAAGTAATGTTTTTAACTATTTACTTATACTTAGCTAGCTTTATTTTGCTTTTTATTATTAACTTAAAGCTTAAAGCTTTTAAATTAGCTAAAACTTTTACTTTATTATTACTTTTTAGCTAAAAACTTATTTTAACTTTTATTTTTAATACTTTAACTATAAGCTATAAAAACTTAACTTTAGTTTTTATTAACTATTTTGCTACTTTTTTATATAACTTTTATATTTTTTAGTAATATATAATTTACTTTAACTTTTTAAAACGTTTTAACTTTTTTTTAATAGTACTAAAGTAATAAATTAGCTTAAAAAGGTTTTTTATTACTTTAATAATTATTATATAACTTTAAAAGCTTATATTTAACTATTACTTTAATATACTTTAACTTATAAAGTTTATAAGCAATTAAGTTTTTTTTAAAAGATTATATAAACTAAAATATTACTTATACTACTATTAAGCATTATTTTTATTTAAATAATTTTAAATAAAAATTCTTTACTATTGCTATACTTTATAACTATAAAAAAATATTTTAGTTAAATAATATTAAAAGCTTATATAAATACTTTTAATAATATTGCTTTTTTTATTAAAATATTAAAGCTTATAATAAGCTATATTTTAATAACGCTATAGTTTAAAGCTTTTTATAAAAAATACTTAACTTTATAATTTAAGCTATTTTTTTTTTATTAACT
>MU401870.1:0-20272 GCA_022579005.1 Poronia punctata
TTTATTTTATTTTTATTTTTATAAAAGTTAATATTTTAATATTATAATTTAAATTTAAAAATTAAAGTTTTATTTAAAAAATTTATAATAAATTTGTTGGAATCCCTTCCAATACCCTTGACCTCATTGACCACATTAGGACTATTAGAACGCAACTGGGAGCCCCGGAGGTGCAATCAAACCCGAGTTTACGAGAAGTAATCCTTTTAGCTATGGCTTTAAAAATTACTTGACCTAACCCCCCTAGCCTTTAGCTAATAGCTTTAAAAATTACTTAACCTAACCTCTTTAGCCCTTAGCTTTAAAATTTAACCCTTTTAGCTATAACCTTTTTAGTTACTTTTTTTATTAGCTATAGCTTTAAATTTTACCTTTTATAGTTATAGCTTTAAAAATTACTTAACTTAACTTTATTTAGCTATAGGTTTAAATTTAACCTTTTTAGCTTTTAGCTTTAAAAATTACTTAACTTAACTTTATATAGCTTTAAAATTTAACTTTTTTAGCTATAGCTTTAAATTTTAATATCTTTAGCTATATTTTTAAATTTTAATACTTTTAATTATACTTTAAATAATAAACCCTTTTAGCTTATAACTTTTTTATTTACTTTTTATAGCTATAATGTTTTTAACTATTTTTTTTTAGCTATAGCTTTAAATTTTACTTTTTATAGCTATAACTTTTTTAGTTACTTTTTCTTTTTTTTAACTTTTAGCTTTAAAAATTACTTAACTTAATATTTTTATTTTTTACCTTTAAAATTTATTTTTTATAGCTATAACTTTTTTAATTATTAATTATAGCTTTTAGCTTAGAAATTATTTAATATAACCTTTTTAGCTTATAGCTATAACCTTTTTAATTACTTTTTTTTAGCTATAGTTTTAAATTTTTACTTTTTTAGCTTTAACCTTTTTAATTACTTTTTATAAGTATAGCTTTAAATTTTAATACTTTTAATTATAGTTTTAAATTTTAACTTTTTTAGCTATAACCTTTTTAGTTACTTTTTATAGCTATAGCTTTATATTTTAATAGCTTTAATTATAGTTTTAAAAATAATTTAACTTAACTTTTTATAGCTATAACCTTTTTAATTACCTTTTTTAGCTATAGCTTTAAATTTTACTTATTATAACTATAACCTTTTTAATTACCTTTTTAGCTATAGCTTTAAAATTTAACTTTTATAGCTATAACTTTTTTTAGTTACTTTTTAAACCTCTTTTTCTTTTTTTTTAACTAGCTTTTAGCTTTAAAAATTATTTAATATATAGCTATAGCTTTAAATTATAATACTTTTAATTATAGCTTTAAAAATGACTTAACTTAGATCTTTTAGCTTTTAGCTTTAAAATTTAACCTTTTTAGCTATAACGTTTTTAATTACTACTTATAGCTATAACTTTTTTAACTACTTTTTTACTTTTACTTTTAAATTTTAATAGCTTTAGCTTTTAATATTAAAATTTCTTTTTTTTTAATTATAGCTTTAAAAATTACTTAATTTAACTTTTTTTAGCTATTACCTTTTTAATTACTTTTTTGAATTATAACTTTAAATTTTAAACCTTTACTTTTTAGCTTTAAAAATTACTTAATTTAACTTTTTTAGCTTTTAGCTATAGCTTTAAAAATAACCTTTTTTAGTTATAACCTTTTTTATTTTTTTTTTAGCCTTTAGCTGCAAAAATTACTTAATTTAGCTTTTTTAACTTTTAGCTTTAAATTTTACTTTTTTAGCCTTTAGCTATAACTTTTTTAATTACTTTTTATAGCTAATATTTTTTAACTACTACTTTTAGTTATAGCTTTATATTTTATTTTTTTAGTTTTTAGCTTTAAAAATTATTTAACTTAGGTTTTTTATTTACTTCTTTTTGCTATAGCTTTAAATTTTAAGCTTTTTAGCTATAATCTTTTTAATTACTTTTTTAGCCTTTAGGTTTAAAAATTACCTAACTTAGCTTTTTATAGCTATAATCTTTTTAATTACTTTTTTTAGCAATAACTTTAAATTTTACCTTTTATAGCTATAACCGTTTTAATTACTTTTTTTAGCTATAGGTTTAATTTTTTAACCTTTAGCTTTTAGCTTTAAAAATTATTTAATTTAACTATTTTTAGCTATAACCTTTTTAGTTACTTTTTTAGCTTTTAGTTTTAAAATTTACTTTTTTTAGTTATAGCTTTAAACATTACTTTTTTAACTATTTTTTTTAGTTATAACTTTAAAAATTATATAACTTAACTTTATATAGCTATTGTTAGAATCCCTTCCAATACCCTTAACCTTATTAACCACATTAGGACCATTAAAACGTAAATATCTTATAGACATAAATATTTGGTTTTTTATACATTTATTATAGATTGCGTTAAACTTACCTTATTAAAAAAGTATATGCGCAGTGTACGTATATAGTATATAACCGGTATATAAAAAGTATGCGTCTTTTATGTATTAAATACGTAAGGTGTACGTGTCCCTCTTATATTGCTAATAAGTTTTAATTAATTGCAAACTTTTATAGCTATATAAAACTTGCTAAAAAAAGTCCTTATAACTTCCTTTTTCTTTTTATTAATTAAGTTAACATAGTACTATAAATAGTAACGTGTTATAATTATATTAACCTTTAGCTAAACTAACACTAATTAGTAGTTAAATTAGCAACTATAAAAAAGCAAGGTTTAAAGACAGAAACTATTGTTGCACTTGCTCTTAACCTAACTTAAAGTCGCTTTAGCTTTGTATTGCTCTTAAAAACTACTTTAAGTAAAGTGCTAAATAGAAAATCTAAATTAAATTGCTTTAATAACCCCTTAGTAAAATTATAATATATAAAAAAAGCTAACACGGAATTATAGTACATATTTTATAAGTTATTTAATAACAAAACAAAAAATAGTAAGCATTTTTACTACTATAATTAACCTATAGCTAATTTAAAAACCAATTAGCATTAATTTATAATAGTATCGTTATTAAATCCTAACCTTAGTAGTTACTTTATATCTAATTTAAAAAAGCAACTATAATAAAAAGTTTATTAATTTTAACAGCCTCTTTCTTATCTTAAAAACGCCTATAATATAAACCTAAATTAAGCTAAAATATCTAAGAATACTAAAATAGCTATACATCTTCTTTAATAGCATATTATTTTTAAACTTTAAAAAAATAAAAAAATTAACTTTAAAATAGCAACAAAAAATAAGCTAAATATATACGTTTTAATAAAAATAACTAAGTACTTACACACACCTTTTAATAACAAAGATTTTCTATAAGCTATTTAAAAAGATTTTAAAAAATAAACACGTTAAAATTTTAATACATTAATACATATAATTTAACATATATTATTGCCGATATTATAGCAAAAAGGGCTTAACAACACCTTAGCAAACCTTTAAACTTTTATAAGTAACTATTTAGTTACTATTATCTTTAGTAACACAACTATTAAAAGACTTTAATACCCCTTTTTAATTTTATTATTTAAAAAAAAAGTATTTAAAATAACCTTTTTATTTAACTCTAATAATAAAAAGTTTATATAACAATATATGTTTAAATTATAATTAATTTATAAAGTACTAGTAACTAACTAAAAAGCTTAAGCTTTATAAGCTTTTTAAGCTTTTTAAAGCACTTAACTTGCTTTTTAACCTTTTTTAACCCTTTAAGCATTATAAGCTATATAGGCTACGTATACTTTATATACTTTTAAGCGCTTATAACTAGTAAATCTTTTACTTGCTAGCAAGCTAGTTATGCTTTAATAGCAAGCCGTTTTTACTTAAGCTATTAAGTATAAAAACGTTTTAACTTTATATTTAAATCTTTAAAAATTTAACTATGTTTTGCTTTATAATTTACTTTTAATACGTTTAATAAACAATACCTTTTTTACTTTTAAAAAAATTACTATGTTTATAAAAATATAGCAAAAAAACCGGAATTATATAAGCAAGCTTTATAACTTATTATATAATAAAATATAAATTTTTATTAATATGTGCTGCTAAATTAAAATAATAAAAAACTAGTATTAAGCTATATTTTTAATAATCTTTAACAAACGCGCTAAGCAGTACTTTATATAGCAAATTAGCTTTAATAAGTTATAAATAAAAATATATTCTAAGTTAAATTTATATTTTAACAATATTACAAATTAGTTTTAATACTTTACTAATTAAATAATAATTATATACTAAAATATTTATAAAAAAAACCTAAACAAAACCCTTATAAAAGCTTTTAACCTTATAATTAACAAAATTATAAAAGCTTAGCAAGTACTTAGCGCTGCGTATTAAAGTAAAATTTACTTAGTAATAAACGTAGTACGTGCGTATAAAAATATATTTAAGTTTAATATAGCACTTATTTACTAAAAGCTAACGTTTAAAAGTTTGTTTTTTAACTTTTAAGTATATTTATAAGTAGCAAATAATAGCAAAAGCAGCACTACGTTTTATATAAATTATAAATATAATAATTATAGTTATAATAAAAATAATTTAATACTATATTGCTTTAGTTTTAAAAGTAAATTAAACTTATTAAAGCAAAAGTATAAGTATTTTATATATAAAAAAAATAATTGTTTTTTAACTAATTATTTAATTAAAAAACAACGCAAAATAAAACGCTAGTTTTTTACTACATATAAAACAATTTATAGCTATAAACTAAATATTAAAATATTTTCTTAATACTTAATAAATATAAAAAGTATTTTTAAAACCGTTTTAAATTTAAACTATAAACAAAATAAAATTAACAATAAAACAGCAAAAAAATCTACTTAATTTTTAATAAACGCTATATATATACATTACATTATAAGCAAAAATATATAGCAATCTAAAGCTAAAATGCTAGCAAATTAATTTATTTTAAATAATTTATATAAAGTAAAATACTAAAGCAAATTATAAAATATAAGTGCTTTTAACTATTTAATAGTTAAAAAAGCGCAATTAAAAGCGTACCTATGCTTAAATTTAAAAGCAAATATAGTATAAAAACTAAGCAAAGTTTGTATTAAATTTAATAGCAGCAGTATTATTAAAAGTATTAGTACAATTTAAATATAAAACCTTTTTAAAACAACTACGTATTACGTTTTAAATATGCTTACTTCTTTTTTATTTTTACTACGCAACGCTAACTACGTTAATGCTTATTTTAACAACACTAAAAATATTATTATTTAAAATAATAATAATACAATATTAGTTATTTATAAATAAAAATATTTATTTTTTAATATGCACTTTAGCAAAATAACTATATATTTTACTAAAACTAAGTTATACTAGCTTTATAAACAATTTAAGCACTTTAAAGTAGCAAAACTAAAGCAAATATTAACTATAGCAAGTTATAAAGTAAATTATTTTATTTTAAAAAAAATTTAAAAATTTTGCTATTATTGCTAAACATATAACTTAGCACTAAAACGCTTTAAATTTACTTTAAAAAATAACTACAAATTTAACTATAAAGTTATAGTTAACGTAGTTTAAATTAACAAAAAACAGGTTTTTTACGTTATAAATTTAGCTACATTATTTTAAGCTATAACTTTTATTTAAACAATAAAAGCATATAAGGCATAAAATACACTTTATAAGTGCTAAATTAACGTTTATTAAAAATTGCCTAATTATATAGTATATAACTTTAATACTAACTTTGCTTTAAAAAAGTTTTAAACTAGTGCTAGGATTATAAAAATTATATATAAAAAAATGCTTATTAAAGCATATTAAGCACTTAGTAAAATTAAACGCGCATATGCCCCTTTACGCTACGCTTTTAATATAATTAAAAAAAAAATTAGCTACTAAAACAATAATAAATTAATTTTGTAAATAGTAGTAAAAGCTTTTAATAACACTGTAAAACTTAATAAACTAATACTTACCCTATTAATATTTAGTACTTATTTGTAAATTAATTACAATTTACTACTGTTACCTAAAATTATTTAGCGTATAAAAGCTATTTAAAAAGCTATAAAAGCTATTTAAAATAAAAAAGCAAAAGCAAACATATTATATGCGCTTAATACTTAAAATAGCCTTGATTTACTTTTTATTTTTACTTTTTTCTTATAAAGTAAAGTTTTTATTTAGCAAAAAAAGCAAAAATAAAATAGTTCTTTTAAAGTTTAAGCAATTAAAAGTAAAAACGTTATTGTTAATATAGTTAACAAACTAATAAGGTTTTATTATATATAAGTAAAACTATATTAACGTATAAACAAATTTTTAGTAAACGTAAACTAAACTAACTATAAAGCAAGTATAAATTAAAATATACCTTTAGCAAAAGTAAAAAACTTATAACCTTTTACTACTTTAGCAATTATTTGCTACCTTTATAAAAGACTAAAAAAAAGCAAAACAATAATTATTATATTATAATACTTTTTAATAATATAATTTAAATATATAATAGTACTAAAAACGTACTTAAACGCAAAAAAAAAAGCAAATTTTTAATTATTATTAAAGCTAAAAGATAAAAGTATTATTTTTACTTTTAGTTTACTTTTTAAAAAATTTAACGCTTTAAAAATTAATAATTTTTTAAGCATAAAAATATTTAAGTTTGTTTATTTTAACCTTAAAACGTACTTAAATATTAAGCTATTTTTATTTTAAATAGTATGCAAAATTAAAAGCAAAACTACTTAGCTTTATAAAAAATTATAACTAGTAGTTTAAAGCTATAATAACTATAAAAAAAAAACAGTTTTATATTAAGCTTTAATTATTTAATAAATAAGTTAACAAGTTATACTTATACTTATACTATTTTTAATTTAAAACTATAACGCTTATAGTAAGCTAAAAAATATTATATAAGCATATATATAATTAAAAAATACCCTTTTTTATATTATATATATACGTTTACTTATTAAACTTAAAAAAAAGTACTTTAAAGGTACTATTTTTTAGTTACTTTGCTTTTTTTATAATTTAGCTAAATCTAGTTTATACTAGTTTTAAACTTATTATAAACACTACTAAAATTAACTTAAAATAGTAATATTAACTTATAACCCTTGCCTACTATTTATAAAAAGCAAACATAATAAATTTAGTATTATTATAATATAAATAAATAATACTTTATTATTTGCTATACTAGCGTTTTTAGCTAAAAAAAAAAGCAAACTTTTTAAAGCTAAATTTAAAGCAAAACTAAAGCAATTTTTTAATAAAAAACAAGCTATTAAGTTTAATAGTATAAAAGTTACTTTTTAAAATAAAAAAGTAATTTTTATACAAAAAAGTTAAGCAAAAAATTTAACTAAAATTAACTTTGTTTTAGTTAATGCTTTTTAACAATATATTAGCTAAAAAGTATATAGTATATATATTAGTAGTATATGTTAACTTAAAGCTATATTTAACTTATTAACAGCTATATAAGTTACTAAACCTATAAAAAACAATATTTAAGCGTTAAATAAGCAAATTAACTAGCAAATTAAAAATAAGCATTGCAAATTAACATATATACTTTTAAACTTAACAAAAGCAAAGCTATTTATTTTTATAAATAGATTATTTGCTAACAATACTAACTTAAGCTTTTAAATTAGTTTTATTATTATTTTTGCTACTAAATTAATTTTAAATTATAAACAAAACAAATATAAAATTACTAGCAATATTATATACTAAAACTTAAATAAATATAAGCATATTACTTAATTTATTTTTGCTAGTAAACTATATAGTATAGTTAACAAAGTTAACAGCGCTATTGCTTTATGTACTACTTTATACTTAATTTTTAAAGTACTTAAATTATTTTCGATTTTTTTAGTACTTTATACCAATTTTAAGTTGCTTTACTAATATTTTATAAAACTTAAAAGTATATAAAAAAAACGCTTTATAATTAACGTAATATTGCTACAAAAATTTTATAAAAAAAAAAGATTGCAAAAGTACGTTAAATTAATAAAAAAAATAACCTTGCAAATTTGTTTACAAAAAAGACTTTTAACTAAATACTTAAATCCCTTATTATAACAAATTAAATATAAATAAAAATTAAAGCAATAGTAAATTGCCTATAAATTAAAAACAAAGGCATAAAGAAATAAGAATGTAGTTAAAAAAAAAATAGCAAATATTAAAATCCCTTTTAATACCTTTAACTTTATTAACTACATTAGGACTATTAAAATGCAAATATCTTATAAACATAAATATTTAGTTTTTTACATATTTGTTATAAATTACGTTAAACTTACTTTATTAAAAAAGTATACGCGTAGTATACGTACATAGTATATAACTAGTATATAAAGAGTACGCGTTCTTTACGTATTAAATACGTAAAGTATACGTGTTCCTCTTGTATTGCTAATAAGTCTTAATTAATTGCAAACCTTTATAGCTATATAAGACTTGCTAAAAAAAGTCCTTATAACTTCCTTTTTCTTTTTATTAATTAAGTTAACATAGTACTATAAATAGTAACGTGTTATAATCACATTAACCCCTAGCTGAACCAATAGCTATAACCTTTTTAGCTACTTTTTTAAGCATAACTTTTTTAACTACTTTTTATAATTATAACCTTTTAAATTACTTTTTTAAGCTTTAGCTTTAAAGTTAAACTTTAACCTTTTTAGCTTATAGCTTTATAAATTACTTAATTAAACCTTTTATAGCTTTAAATCTTAACCTTTATAGCTATAATCTTTTTAACTACCTTTTTAGCTATAGCTTTAAATTTTAACACTTTTAATTATAGCTTTAAAAATAAACATCTTAGCTTATAATACCTTTATTTACCTTTTTTAGCTATAACCTATTTAGTTACCCTTTTTAGTTATAACTTTATTATTTTATTTTTTTAACTATAGCTTTAAATTTTAACTTTTTAGCCTTTAGCTTTTAAAATTACTTAACTTAGCTTTTTTTTTTTAATAATTGCTTTAAACTTTTTTTTTATAGCTTTAACATTTTTAGTTACTTTTTATAGTTATAACCGTTTTAGTTGCCTAAGCTTACCTCTTAGCTTTTAGCTTTAAAAATTATTTAAGCTAAACCTTTTATTTACTTCTTTTAGTTATAACCTTTAAAATAACCTTTTTTAATTATAATTATTATAGTTACTTTTTATAGCTATAGATAATATAGGTTTTTTTAAAAAGTAATAGTTATAATAAGTAAATTTAAAAGGTTATAGCTTTAGCAAGTTATTTTAAAGGTAATAGCTATAGTAAGTAAATTTAAAAGGTTATAGCTTTAATAAGTTATTTTTAAAGGTAATAGTTATAGCAAGTAAACTTAAGAGGTTATAGTTATAGCAAGTGAATTTTAAAGCTAATAGCTATAGCAAGTAAATTTAAAAGGTTATAGTTATAATAGGTTATTTTAAAAGGTTATAGCTATAGCAAGTAAACTTTAAAGGTAATAGCTCTAGTAGGTAAATTTAAAGGTAATAGTGATAGCTAATTTAGGTTATTTTAAAAGGTTATATTTATAGCAAGTTAATTTAAAAGTAATAGTTATAGCTAATATAGGTTATTTTAAAAGGTTATAGCTATAGTAAGTAAATTTAATAAGTTATAGCTATAATAAATTATTTTAAAAGATTATAGTTATAATAGGTTATTTTTAAAGGCTATAGCTTTGCTAGGTTAATTTAAAAAATAATAGTTATAGTTAATTTAAGTTATTTAAAAATCTATAGCTTTATAATGTTATTTTTAAAGGCTATAGCTTTACTAAGTAAATTTAAAAGGTAATAGTTATAGCTAATTTAAGTTATTTAAAAAGCTATAGCTTTACTAAGTAAATTTTAAAGGTTATAGCTATAGTAAGTTTTTTTAAAAGGTTATAGCTATAGCAAGTAAATTTTAAAAGTTATAAACTTTATTTTAGCTAATTTAACTTTATAGCTATATTATAGCTAGTTTTAAGTAGTATAGCTAAGGAGTTATTAGCAGTGCTTAATGCTTAAAAACCTTTTTTATAAAAATAGAAATGTTTTAATAATAGCTATTTTTTATAATAAAAAGAATTTTTTAACTACTTTTAAATATATTCTTTTTTATAAAAAACTAAAAGCTTTAAAAGTGTAATTAAACTTAAGTTTATAAAATATAAGCTAGCTATAATTTTTATTTACTTTTTTATTTACTTTTTTAGCTATAGATTTTAATTTAACCTTTTTTAGTAATAACTTTAAATTTTACTTTTTATAGCTATAATCTTTTTAGTTACTTTTTATAGCTATAACCTTTTTAACTACCTTTTTTTAGTTATAGCTTTTAAAATTACTTAACTTAATTTTTTATAGTTTTAAATATTAATATTTTTAGTTATAGCTTTAAAAATAACTTAAGTTAAACCTTTTAGCCTTTAGCTTTAAATTTTAATACTTTTAATTATAGTTTTAAATTTTAACTTTTTTAGCAATAGCTTTAAATTTAAACCTTTTTAGCTATAACCTTTTTAAATACCTTTTATAGCTATAATCTTTTTAAATACCCCTTTTAGTTATAGCTTTAAAAATTACCTAACTTAACTTTTTATAGCTTTAAATTTTAACACCTTTTAGCTATAGCTTTAAAAATTACTTAACTTAACTTTTTATAGCTATAACGTTTTTAGTTACTTTTTTTAGCTATAGCTTTAAATTTAAACTTTTTAACCTTTAACTTTAAAAATTACTTAACTTAATTTTATATAGCTATAACTTTAAATTTTAATACTTTTAATTATAGCTTTAAAAATAACTTAACTTAAACCTTTTAGCTTTTAGCCTTAAATTTTAATACTTTTTAGCTATAGCTTAAAGAATTACTTAACTTAACCTTTTATAGCTATAACCTAAACCTTTTAACTTTTAGCTTTAAAATTTAACTACTTTAGGTATAACTTTAAATTTTACTTTTTATAACTATTATTTTTTTAATTACCCGTTTTAGCTATAACTTTAAATTTTAACCTTTTAACTTATAGCTATAGCTTTAAATTTAAACTTATTAACTTTTAACTTTAAAAATTACTTAACTTATCTTTTTTATTTACCTTTTATAATTATAACTTTTTTAGTTACTTTTCTAGCTATAGCTTTAAATTTTACTTGCTATAGCTATACTTTTTTAACTATTTTCTTTAGCTATAGCTTTAAATTTAAACCTTTTAGCTTTTACTTTTAAAAATTACATAACTTAACTTTTTATTACTTTAAATTTAAATTTTAAACCTTTTAATAATAGCTTTAAATATAATCTTTTTTAGCTATAACCTTTTTAGTTACTTTTTTAGCTTTTAGCATTAAAATTTACTTTTTATAGCTATAACCTTTTTAGTTACTATCCTCTTTTTTTTAGCTATAGCTTTAAATTTTAATACTTTTAATTATAGCTTTAAATATAACCTTTTTAGCTTTTAACTTTAAAATTTCCTTTTTTTAGTTATACCCCTTTTAATTACCCTTTATAAGCTTAGCTTTAAAAATTACTTTAGCTAACCTTATTACTTTATATCTTAAAAAATTACCCTTTTAAGTTATAGCTTTAAAAATTACTTAACTTTACTTTTTTAGCTTATAGCTATAGCTTTAAATTTAAACTTTTTAACTTTCTACTTTAAAAATTATTTAACTTAGTTGTTTTATTTACTTTTTTAGCTATAACCTTTATAGTTACTATTTATAGATATTATTTTTTTAATTACCCTTTTTAGTTATAACTTTAAAATTTAACTATTATAACTATAACTTTCTTAGTTATATTTTATAGCTATAGCTTTAAATTTTAACCTTTTAGCTTTTAGTTTTAACAGTTACTTAACTTAATACTTTTAACTTTTAATTTTAAAATTTAACCTTTATAGCTATAACCTTTTTAAATATTTCTTATAGCTATAGCTTTAAATTTTAACGTTTTACCTTTTAATTTTAAAAATTACTTAACCTAGCTTTTTTATTTTCTTTTTTTAGTTATAGCTTTAAACTTTACTTTTTATAGCTATAATCCTTTTAGTTACTTTTTTTAACTATAGCTTTAAATTTAAAACCTTTTTAGTTATAGCTTTTAAAACTATTTAACTTAACTTTTTTTAGCTATAACCTTTTTAGTTATTTTTTATAGCTATAGCTTTTAATTTTAATACTTTTAGTTATAATCTTTTTAACTACTTCTTTTAATTATAGCTTTAAAAACTACTTAACTTAACCTTTTTTAGCTATAACCTTTATAGTTACTTTTTTAGCTTTTAGGTTTAAAAATTACTTAACTTAACTTTATATAGCTTTAAAAATAATTTTTATAGCTATAGCTTTAAATTTTAACCCTTTAGCTATAATTCTTTACTACTTTTAGCTATAAATCTTTAATTACTTTTTTAACCTTTAGCTTTAAAAATAACTTAACCTAGGCCTTTTAGTTTTTAGCTTTAAATTTTAACATTTTTAGTTATAGCTTTAAATTTAACCTTTTTAGCTAATAGCTATAGCTTTAAATTTAAACCTTTTAACTTTTAACTTTAAAAATCACTTAAGCTAGCTTTTTTATTTACCTTTTTTAGCTATAACCTTTTTAGCTACCCTTTTAGCCTTTAGCTTTAAAAATAACCTAATTTAATACTTTTAGCTTTTAGCTATAACTTTTAATTACCTTTTTAGCTTTTAGCTTTAAAAATTATATAAGCTAAGCTTTTTATTTACTTTTTTTAATTATAATATTTAAAATAACCTTTTATAGTTATAGCTATAAATAATATAGCTTATTTTAAAAAGTTATAGCTATAATAAGTAAATTTTAAAAGTTATAGCTATAATAAGCTATTTTTAAAGGTTATATTTATAATAAGTAAATTTAAAAGGTTAAGATTATAGCTTTAATAGGTAAATTTTAAGGTTATAGCTTTAATAGGTAAATTTAAAAAGTTATAGCTATAGTAGATTATTTTAAAAAGTTATAGTTATAATAGGTTATTTTTAAAGGCTATAGCTTTACTAAGCAAATTTAAAAGGTAATAATTATAGTTAATTTAAGTTATAGTTAATTTAAGTTATTTAAAAGACTATAGCTTTAATAGCTTATTTTTAAAGGCTATAGCTTTACTAAGCAAATTTAAAAGGTAATAGTTATAGTTAATTTAAGTTATAGTTAATTTAGGTTATTTAAAAGGCTATAGCTTTAGTAGCTTATTTTTAAAGGCTATAGCTTTACTAGGTAAATTTAAAAGGTAATAATTATAGCTAATTTAGCTTATTTAAAGGGCTATAGCTTTGCTAGGTGAATTTTAAAGGTTATAGCTATAGCAGGTCGTTTTAAAAGGTAACGGTTATAGCTAATATAGGTTAATTTAAAAGGTAACGGTCATAGCTAATGTAGGTTATTTTGAAAGGTTATGGCCTTGGCTAATGTAGGTCATTTCGAA
This sequence comes from Poronia punctata, assembly GCA_022579005.1. NCBI lineage: Eukaryota > Fungi > Ascomycota > Sordariomycetes > Xylariales > Xylariaceae > Poronia > Poronia punctata. The sequence continues at coordinate 13,456 of MU401870.1, forward strand.
AGGTCATAGCCATGGCAGGTCATTTGAAAGGTAATGGTCATGGCTAATTCAGGTCATTCGAAGGGCCATGGCTCTGCCAGGTGAATTCCAAAGGTCATGGCCATGGCAGGTCATTTCGAAAGGTCATGGCCATGCCAGGTGAATTCCAAAGGTCATGGCCATGGCAGGTCATTTCGAAAGGTAATGGTCATGGCTAATTCAGGTCATTCGAAGGGCTATGGCTCTGCCAGGTCAATTCCAAAGGTCATGGACCTTACCTTAGCTGACCTGACCTTGTGGCTATGTTGTGGCTAATTCTAAGTGGTGTGGCTAGGTAGTCCTCGCCAGTGCCCAATGCCAAGAAAACCTCTCTATAGAATACAGAATGTCTTGGCAATGGCAGATTTTCGTCCAAAAGAGGGAATCGGCTAGCCTCTTTTAGACGGATTTCTCCCATAGAAACGGGATGGCAATTGAAAACAGGAACAATTATCCCTTGTAAACTCGGGCAATATCTTATAGACATGGATATTTGGTTTCTTACACATTTGTTATGGATTGCGTTAGACTTACCCTATTAGGGAAGTATACGCGCAGTATACGTACATAGTACGTAACCAGTATGTAAAGAGTACGTGTCCCTTACGTATTGAATACGTAAGGTATACGTGTCCCTCTCGTATCGCCAATAGGTCTTAATTAACTGTAGACCTTTATAGCTATATAAAACTTGCTAAAAGAAGTCCTTATAACTTCCTTTTCCCTTTAATTAATTAAGTTAACATAGTACTATAAATAGTAACGTGTTGTAATTATATTAACCCTTAGCTAGACCAACACTAATTAGTAGTTAAATTAGCAACTATAAAAAAGCAAGGTCTAAAAACGAAAACTATTGTCGTACTTACTCCTTACCTAATTTAAGGTCGCTTTAGCTTTATATTGCTTTTAAAACTTACTGTATTTAAGTAAGTAACAAATAAAAAATCTAATTTAAATTATTATATAACTACTTAAAAAAATAAAGTAAGCAAAAAAAGCATACGCTAAATTATAGTAAGCGTTTTGCAAGTTATATACTAATAAGACAAAAAATAGTAAACATTTTTATTACCTTTAACTTATAGCTAATTTAAAAACCAATTAGCATTAATTTGTAATAGCATTATTATTGCATAACTTTAGTTTATTTTTAAAAGAAAATCTAAAAAACTAACTATATTAAAAATCTTAGCATGTATAGCAGTTGGTACTACTTTACTTTAAAAACGCCTTTAATAACAACTTAAATTAAGTTAAAATCTTTAAGAAAATAAGCATAGCTATTTATTTATTAAAAAAGCATATTATTTTTAAAAAATAAAGCGTAAAAAAACTTAACTTTAAAACATTAGCAAAAAATAAGCTAAATACGTACGTTTTATATAAAATAACTAAGTATATGTATATATAGCTTAATAGCAAAAACTTTTTATAAGCTATTTAAGAAGATTTTAAAAAATAAACACGCTAGCATTTTAATAACATAGTATATATAGTACAACGTTTGTTATTACTAATACTATAGCAAAAAAGCATTAACTACAGCCTGATTTAAAGCTATAATGCAATAAGCAATAAGTTGCTTGCTATTATAAATAATAACGCAACTATTAGCAAAGCTTAGTACTTCTTTTATATATTTTTAATTAAAAAATAAAAACTTGGTTTAACCTTTATATTTACTAATAAAAAAATTGCAAGTTAAAATACGCTTAAACTTAAAACGTATTTTAAAATACTAGTAATTAACTAAAAAGCTTAAGCTTTATAAGCTTTTTAAGCTTTTTAAAGCACTTAACCTACTTTTTAACCTTTTTTAACCTCTTAAGCATTATAAGCTATATAAGCTACCTATGCTTTATATACTTTTAAGCGCTTATAGCAAGTAAATCCTTTACTTGCTAGCAAGCTAGTTGTGCTTTAATAGCAAGCTGCTTTTATTTAAGCTATTAAGTATAAAAACGTTTTAACCTTGTACTTAAATTTGCAAAAATTTAACTATGTTTTGCTTTATAATTTACTTTTAATACGTTTAATAAACAACACTTTCTTTACTTTTAAAAAAATTGCTATATTTGCAAAAATATAACAAAAAAACTAAAATTATACAAGCAAGCTTTATAACTTATTATATAATAAAGTACAAATTTTTATTAATGTGTGCTGCTAAATTAAAATAATAAAGAATTAGTATTAAGCTATATTTTTAATAATTTTTAATAAACGCGCTAAGCAATACTTTATATAGCAAATTAGCCTTAACAAGTTATAAATAAAAATATATTCTAAGTTAGATTTGCATTTTAACAACACTGCAAATTAGTTTTAATACTTTACTAATTAAACAATAATTATATACTAAAACATTTGCAAAAAAAACCTAAACAAGACTTTAATAAAAGCTTTTAACTTTATAATTAATAAGATTATAAAAGCTTAGTAAGCACTTAGTACTACGTATTAAAGTAAAATTTACTTAGTAATAAATATAGTACGCGTATATAAAAGTATATTTAAGTTTAATATAGCACTTATTTACTAAAAGCTAACGTTTAAAGGTTTATTTTCTAACTTTTAAGCATGTTTGCAAGTAGCAAATAATAGCAAAAGCAGTACTGCGTTTTATATAAATTACAAGTATAATAATTATAGTTATAATAAAAACAATTTAATACTATATTGCCTTAGTTCTAAAAGCAAATTAAACTTATTAAAGCAAAAGTATAAGTGTTTTATATATAAAAAAAACAGTTGTTTTTTAACTAATTATTTAATTAAAAAACAACGCAAAATAAAACGTTAGTTTTTTACTATATATAAAACAATTTATAGCTATAAACTAAATATTAAAATATTTTTTTAATATTTAATAAATACAAAAAGTATCTTTAAAACCGTCTTAAATTTAAACTATAAACAAAATAAAATTAATAATAAAACGGCAAAAAAATCTACTTAATTTTTAATAAACGCTATATATATACATTGCGTTATAAGCGAAAATATATAATAATTTAAAGCTAAAACGCTAGCAAATTAATTTATTTTAAAAAATCCGTATAAAGTAAAATACTAAAGCAAATTATAAAATATAAGTACTTTTAACTATTTAATAGTTAAAAAGGCGTAATTAAAAGCGTACCTACGTTTAAATTTAAAAGTAAATATAATATAAAAACTAAGCAAAGTTTGCATTAAATTTAGTAGCGGCAATATTATTAAAGGTATTAATACAATTTAAATATAAAACCTTTTTAAAACAACTACGTATTACGTTTTAAATATGCTTACCCCTTTTTTATTTTTGCTATACAATGCTAACTGCATTAGTGCTTATTTTAATAATACTAAAAATATTATTGTTTAAAGCAACAATAATATAATACTAATTATTTATAAATAAAAATATTTGTTTTTTAATATATACCTTAGTAAAATAATTGCATATTTTATTAAAACTAAGTTATGCTGGCTTTATAAACAATTTAAGCACTTTAAAGCAGCAAAACTAAAGCAAATATTAACTATAGCAAGTTATAAAGTAAATTATTTTATTTTAAAAAAAATTTAGGAATTTTGCTACTATTGCTAAACGTATAACCTAGCGCTAAAACGCTTTAAATTTACTTTAAAAAATAACTATAAATTTAACTATAAAGTTATTATTAACATAGTTTAAATTAACAAAAAACAAGTTTTTTACGTTATTAATTTAGCTACGTTATTTTAAGCTATAACCTTTATTTAAATAATAAAAGCACGTAAAGTGTAAAATGTACTTTATAAGTGCTAAATTAACGTTTATTAAAGACTGCTTAATTATATAGTATATAACCTTAATACTAACTTTGCTTTAAAAAAGTTTTAAACTAGTGCCGGGATTATAAAAATTATATATAAAAAAATGCTTATTAAAGCACATTAAGCACTTAGCAAGATTAAACGCGTATATGCCCTTTTATACTACGCTTTTAATATAATTAAAAAAAAAATTAGCTACTAAAATAACAACAAATTAATTTTATAAATAGTAGTAAAAGCCTTTAATAATACTGTAAAACTTAATAAACTAGTACTTACTTTATTAGTATTTAGTACTTATTTGTAAATTAATTATAATTTGCTACCGTTACTTAAAATTATTTAGTATATAAAAGCTATTTAAAAGGCTATAAAAGCTATTTAAAATAAAAAGGCAAAAGCAAACATATTATATGCGCTTAATACTTAAAATAGCTTTAATTTACTTTTTATTTTTACTTTTCCCTTATAAAGTAAAGTTTTTGTTTAGTAAAAAAAGCAAAAATAAAATAGTTTTTTTAAAGTTTAAGCAATTAAAAGCAAAAACGTTATTGTTAATATAGTTAACAAACTAATAAAATTCTGTTATATATAAGTAAAACTATATTAACGCGCAAACAAATTTTTAATAAACGCAAACTAAACTAACTATAAAGCAAGTGTAAATTAAAATATACTCTTAGTAAAAGTAAAAAACTTGCAACCTTTTACTACTTTAGTAATTATTTGCTACCTTTATAAAAGACCGAAAAAAAACAAAACAATAATTATTATATTGCAGTACTTTTTAACAATATAATTTAAATACATAATAGTACTAAAAACGTACTTAAACGCAAAAAAAAAAGTAAATTTTTAATTATTATTAAAGCTAAAAAATAAAAGCATTATTTCTACCTTTAGTTTACCTTTTAAAAAATCTAATGCTTTAAAAATTAATAATCTTTTAAGTATAAAAGTATTTAAGTTTGTTTGTTTTAACTTTAAAACGTACTTAAATATTAAGCTATTTTTGTTTTAAATAGTACGCAAAATTAAAAGTAAAACTACCTAGCTTTATAAAAAATCGCAACTAGTAGTTTAAAGCTATAATAACTATAAAAAAAAAACAGTTTTATATTAAGCTTTAACTATTTAATAAATAAGTTAACAAGTTATACTTATACTTATACTGTTTTTAATTTAAAACTATAACGCTTATAGTAAGCTAAAAAACATTATGTAAGCATATATATAATTAAAAAATACTTTTTTTTGTATTATATATATACGTTTGCTTATTAAACTTAAAAAAAAGTACTTTAAAAGTACTATTTTTTAGTTACTTTGCTTCTTTTATAGTTTAGTTAAATTTAATTTATACTAGTTTTAAACTTATTATAAATACTACTAAAATTAACTTAAAATAATAATATTAACTTATAACCTTTGCTTACTATTTATAAAAAGTAAATATAATAAATTTAGTATTACTATAATATAAATAAATAATACTTTATTATTTACTACACTAACATTTTTAGCTAAAAAAAAAAGCAAACTTTTTAAAGCTAAATTTAAAGCAAAACTAAAGCAATTTTTTAATAAAAAACAAGCTATTAAGTTTAATAGTATAAAAGTTACTTTTTAAAATAAAAAAGTAATTTTTACGCAAAAAAGTTAAGCAGAAAATCTAACTAAAATCGACCTTGTTTTAATTAATGCTTTTTAGCAATATATTAGCTAAAGGGCACATAGTGTATACATTAACAGTATATATTAACCTAAAGCTATATTTAACTTATTAATAGCTATATAAGTTACTAAACTTATAAAAAATAATATTTAAGCGTTAAATAAGCAAATTAACTAGCAAATTAAAAATAAGCACTGTAAATTAATATATATACTTTTAAACTTAATAAAAGCAAAGCTATTTATTTTTATAAATAAATCATTTGCTAACAACACTAACCTAAGCTTTTAAATTAGTTTTATTATTATTTTTGCTACTAAATTAATTTTAAATTATAAGCAAGATAAATATAAAATTACTAGCAATATTATATACTAAAACTTAAGTAAATATAAGCATATTACTTAATTTATTCTTGCTAGTAAACTATATAATATAGTTAATAAAGTTAATAGCGCTATTGCTTTATATATTACCTTGTACTTAATTTTTAAAGTACTTAAATTACTTTTAATTCCTTTAGTACTTTATACCGATTTTAAGTTGCTTTACTAGTATCTTGTAAAGCTTAAAAGTATACAAGAGAAACGCTTTATAATTAACGTAATATTGCTATAAAAATCCTATAAAAAAAGGAAATTGCAAAAGTACGTTAAATTAACAAAAAAGATAACCTTGCAAATTTGTTTACAAAAAAAACTCTTAACTAAGCACTTAAGTCTTTTATTATAACAAATTAAATGCAAATAAAAATTAAAGCAATAGTAGATCGCCTATAAATTAAAAGCAAAAGCATAAAGAAATAAAAATATAGTTAAAAAAAAAATAGCAAGTATTAAAATCCTTTTTAATACCCTTAACTTTATTAACTACATTAGAACTATTAAAACGCAAATATTTTATAAATATAAATATTTAGTTTTTTATACATTTGTTATAAATTGCGTTAAACTTACTTTATTAAGAAAGTATACGCGCAGTATACGTACATAGTACGTAACTGGTATATAAAAAGTACGCGTTCTTTACGTATTAAATACGTAAGGTGTACGTATCCTTCTTGTATTGCTAATAGGTCTTAATTAACTATAAACCTTTATAGCTATATAAGACTTACTAAAAAAAGTCCTTATAACTTCCTTTTCCCTTTAATTAATTAAGTTAACATAGTACTACAAATAGTAACGTGTTGTGATCATATCAACCCCTAGCCAGACCAACAAAATTTATAATTAAATATTTAAAGCTTATTTTTTAATTTATTAAGCTTTTTATTAAATATTTAGTTTTTATTAAATTTTATATTTTTAGTTTAAATTA